>WEKW01019997.1:18571-37183 GCA_013389905.1 Sula dactylatra
TTGATGACAATTGAAAGAGATTAAATTTATAAAGCAAAATGTCTCTGTCATATCAATCTCTGTGAGTTATATTTGAAAAATACACACATAGTCACTATATTAAAATAAATTACTTCTGACTTCATTTCAAGAGGATATTTCTAGAAGCTATTCAGGTTTCAGTATTCACAGTGAAAGCCTGACAAATTGTTACTGCTCACTAGTAGCCTCAATATACAACAGATACTCCTGTAAAGTCAGTGTCCATCATAACTTAGCATACATTACTGTCATATTTTTAATGTAGGAAACAAAGCAATAGTGACAATGGTCTGACAACTCTCTGAACTGCTCTAAACACTGACTACTGTCAGCAAGCTAAAAGTAAACATAGAAAACCTTTGCATTATTTTCTACAAACTGTGTTTTTTAAGTTTGTAACTGATTACTGGTGAATCTGTACAGATCACACTATTAACTGTTCATGAAGTGCTGAGTGGTTTCCAGTTTTACAGTACCTGTACTGTATTTATCTACAGTAATCCTTTTTTAAATAGCCTGAAACTTGTAAAAAGACAGCAGCTGGAGAACCCTAGATTTAATTCAAGCAATACTGGAGTGGACATATTTCCCAAAACTAGCTAGACAAAATGATGGGAAAAAAAGGATATCAGAGATCTGTGCATTAATAGTCTATAGCAGGTGGAACCTGAAACCATGATTAACTTTGCGAAACTCCAAATGTCAAGCCTGCTAGCTTCAGACAATCACACCATTAGTGCTTTTTGCCATATGTTTTCTTCTGCACTGGGATTGGAGCTAATGTCAGTTAGTGATAGGAGTTAGGGAACTGGCTGAGCCCTTAGAATATCAATTTAATGCATCTGCTATGGGAGGATACTTTACTTCCACAGGGTTGTACTTGCACAGTACAACTCAAGAGATAAAAACTAAAAATGACATGTGATTCTTAGTCTGTGTCACCAGACCGCTTTAACATTCAACTTTTTTTGCGTAGATGACTTCTGAGTGATCAGCTAATACAAGGAAACAGGAATATGTGATACATTGATCACTCTTGGTGACAGCCTAAACGTGCAGCCTGAAAGTCCTGGGCTAAAACATGTTGTGCACATGGTTTTTTTTCACTGATTTCATCCATGCCTTTTTAAATACAGTTGGACTTGATGATCTTAAAGGTCTTTTCCTACCTAAATGATTTTATGATTCTAAATAGCTGTAGCAAAGTAGCATGTCCATGGGTGTTAACAGCAAAGCATACACTTGAAGAGGAAAAGCAAATTCAGCACAGAAACATTTTGCACTTACCTCCTCCACATGACTCTGAACACTCCGTAAAACCCTCGTATTCCCAGTCATAGAGCTCATCAAACTCCTGCAAGCTGCCATATAGCAGCTCAGTTTCCTCTGGGGTATATTCAGTTCCCTCCCCACTGCAGGGACCACTGTAACAGGCTCTCTGAGACACAGGTTTGGGACCTTCACATTCATCAATGGGCAAGTCAGCCACAGACTGAGAGAAAGAGAGGAGCACTTGACATTTCACAAGCCGCACCTGGCTGCCCACTCCACAGGTGACACTACAGGCGGACCAGGCCTCAGGAATAAACCTGTGAGAGGAAGAGAGCAAGGCAAGTTATGTCCACAAACAGCCAGACAACCAAAAGCACCGTAGACCTGTCCAGGCCAAATTCTGTTTAATGAGGAACAAATGCTTCACCTCATCATAGGGCTACTATGAAATACACATAAAAGCCATGACATATTGTTCACAACTCAATGGCAACAGTGGAAGGGCTCTCAAGTACTCATGTGGAGTGTCTCCTTGTATCCAGGAAGAAAGATGTGTGCTTAAAGCACTGCCTTGATCATAAAATGTCTCGTGTAAGACATCCTGCAATCTCCCAATATGCATCATGATCCCACTAGCTACTTTTTGCTAGTATTCAACCTAGATCACCTTTGCCTCAGTTGATAACACAATTATGTCACTAGTAAATATCAAACAGGCTGCTGTTATCAGCCAGTTGCAGTATTAAAGGGAAAACATTTTCAACCATTGTTCATGTATTGCAGTAACCATTTTTACGCCTTAATTTAAAGCCATAAAAAAGATAAAGAACTCACTATTTCTTTAGCTGCTTTTTTTTTTAACACATTTAATTTCCCTTCTCATTAAAGAAAAATTTTCCATTTCTATTCTGGATTTCTCTGGCTGTTGCTTTTGTCTCAGTGATTAGGAACCTTACATGCTCCAAACTTTTGTGTCTGAAAGTCCATACATGCTTTAATAAAAGCATCTTGCAACCATCATTATAATAAGCAAAACAGACCGAATTCAATCTTTTTGTTTGTTTGTTTTCCTGAACAATGGAATAATTTCTCAATTTTTCTGTGTTGTCACCACTTTTTCAACGTCTTAAAAAAAACCCACCAGTGCTGGAAATTGGCCTAGCATTTTACTCAAAGTAACATCAAGCAGAACACTCACATTCAACTCCATGACACTTCATTACCACCTTGTTTGAATGTAACACACCTTGTTTTGCTGAGCTCATGTTGATCTATGCTGATTCCTAAATCTTTCTGGAAGCAATGGTTCCAGGGTACTCCATGACCTGCATTACTTATGCTTAGATACCTGATGGTGGTGGTATTAAAACACTGCAGTAATGAATCCAGGTTACAGGGTGATTCAGGCAGATTTGTCTGATTGTCTTGTCTTCTCTATTGGCCATTTGACAAACTTTCTGCTACAGGCAAATTCTAAGACAGTGGCTGTAGATATACTTCAAGGTCTGGAATAGAACAGTGAGTAGCTGGATCTGGCACTGATCCTGTAAGAACCTCACAGGGACAATCCCTATTGATATTGGTTTCCAATTAACCGTTAAGTGTTTGGGATCTGTCAGCTCCTTCAAACTTAGCAAGTTTTTTTTTACTACTATTTTTGAGTGCTAATCTAATGAACTGAAAGCTCTTTGTGATAGGGTCAACTGCCTGACAGAAGTTTAGGCCTTTCAGCACCTAATCATATGCAGTAGCTAAATTTATCTAATAAATCAGAGTTTATGGGGTATATTTTTGGTAAAAACATGGCTGTCACTGACAGTATTCCTCTCCTTTAAGTCTTTATTTATATAGGCCATACCAGGTTTGGACAGCTTTGCCCAGGGCTGAAGGCACTACACGTCTGTCTTTCCTATTGTCTAGGGCTACTCGGGGCTATAGGAAAATCATTCCTCACCTTGAGAACACCATGAACAGTGTGATAGAAAGAAAAAGGAAATTTAGTTTTGTGATTAGCATCTTCTCTTTTTCATCCACCGCCCTTCCCTAGTTGACAGAAGGACTTTCCAAAACCAAGAAAGGAACCTGATGTCCCCGAGCTTGTACGTACCAGGATCCCTGACTGGAACAGCATAGTGTCTTAGAGCGGAGGCTATGTTATAAACACGCTTTGTGGGTGTTTATAACATCTTGTTATAAACCTGATATACACTGCTAGCACTATACACAGGAAGTAATAGAAAGGAAAGAGATGGATTGTATATGTTATTGGAACATTTGAAACTGTTTATAAAGTTACTGCAAAGAATGCAAGATTTCTTTCTGGAGCAAAGCCTTTGAGAAACTAATGGTGCAAAGTGATTCCATTGCTCTGCTCTGAAGACATTTTACCTTAAAAGGTTGGTCTTGTTTCAAAGATTGTATCCTTCATTTTGAAAGGATTATAGTCTTTAACAGTACAAGGTGGGCCACTCATCTTGTTTTCTCTAAGACTGTGCAACCGCTAGAACACTATTTTATGTGGAAAATCTCCTGTCACAGATTAAATAGTCCATGTCAGTCACCGTGACTTAGGTATTTTGATTAGTTTAAATGTATAGCTTATTGACCTGACATACTAAGAGGTAGGAATCCTAATCAGGTAACTAAAAAGGGCACTGGTCTTCTTCAGAAGCTGTCTTCCTTATATTTTTTAACATTGTGAATTGTTGTGTAACTTTGCTTTATTGAAGAACCTCTGTATTCTGAACCAAAAGGGATGATATTTTGCCGTGTATTAAAATTACTCATTTAGAAAAACAGACATATTTTGTATAATCAGAATATTTACACATGATTTATATCACACATACAAACACAGGAACAAAAGATAGAGGACACAAAAGGGAAGTAAGAACATTATTAAAGCAGACTGTATCCTTTTTGAAATAAGACTTCATCTACAAATGCCACATATTATATTATTTTAGCCTAGTCAGCAAGTCATAATGAAAACACTGGAATACCGTCAGGAAATTATATGTTATTCAGCTTTCTAGGCCTGATTTATACATTTTAAGTGATAAATTTGGAAGTGTAATTTAATTCTAATATAACTGTTGGCTGCTAAAGAGGGAATTAGTAGAATCAAAAATGTTGAAAGCAGAAAAAAAAGGGGGAAAACCCAAGAACACCCTGCAAACAAAATCTCCATATAGGACTTGTCATTAGATACTGAACGTTTATGTAATGTGAATGTATATATAAGTATACAATGGTTCTGAATTTTCCATCATCCTAAAACCAGGAAATTACAAAAGCTGTCAAATATTTTTGTGTGGTCATTAATGATAAATGTTGCCAAATACAAAAAAGTATGTGAATAATAAGCAGTCAGTTCCATGGGTTTAAAGTTATTTGTTCTACATATAGTGTACCTTCCACTGCACAACATTGTGCTTTTTTTGTATGCTAACTTCTGGGTGTTCTTTGAAAAAGGAATTAGGGGAATAGATTTACTGAGAATTAAGTTTTTCAGAAAAGAGGAAATGATGGAGGTGTTTCCATTGTCATTGCATGTTTTTTAATTCAATCCCACTGTAATAAAGGTCCCTGTAATAATAACCCTAATAAGACATAGGCAATAACTAGTTCTAGTAATGTGGCAGTAGTAGCTGTCAGCCAGAACCCAATTCTGCTAACAGCTGTACAAATGAATGATAAAAAGGTGCCTCTTTCCTCAAAGAGTTTACATTGAGTATTTCATAGCTCTTAGCGTACTTCTTAGTGATCAGCATGTTGCTGTTGCATCAAAGATCATCTTCTTTTATTCCTCTGCCCAGCAGACATGAAAATGCTTCTTCCCCAAAGGAAAAATAGAGCACTAAGTGTGTGCTGAGAGGTCTGATGAATATTTTAAAGGGGAGTATTTTGCTCCTGTTTTAGAGAGATCACTACTAGGTGAGGAAGTGAAAGCTGGAAGGAGGGAAAAATCATGACCTTGTTTTATTATGACTGACTTAACCATGCTTGCTGCTACCCAATTGCTACAGCCCTGACTACGTTACAACACCCAACAATGGGACAGCTGAAGGACCCCTCTACCTGTCACCCCCCACCCCTCAAAGTGGGCATTTTCATAGGCAGCCATGCCCTCAAGCTGGAAAAGGAAAAGTGTTGGAACGTAAGGTGGAAAAGTCTCCAAAGAAAACTGGGAGTTAAAAATGGATGGTGCTTGTACAGAAATGCCTATACTTGTTTCCTTGACCTGTGGGCACTTTTATGGTGATGGACCAGCAACCTTTTCCCATTATATGAACACTCTTGCAAAACAGTGAGTTCTGGATTTAAAACAGGCATTGTATTTTTCAGTGTTTTTTGTTAGCAGTTGAGGTTTCACAATTCGTACAAGACTGTGTTCAGCTGAAGGGACTACTGTTGCACCATTTGTCATATGTGCAGTAGCTTACACTGGGCTACATATTGTGTTTTAGGAATGGAGGAAAAGAGATGTAATGCCACTGACATTGATGGACTTCTGCAGGAGTCATTCAGGCATGGTACTGAGCTGGTTTTGGCTCATTGCTTTGGTAATGTATTACAATCACTGAAAATATATTTTAAGGAAATTTTAATAAGACGGCAAAGCCAACTTACCATGTTTGTATGTAAAGTACTAATAAAAAATATTGGTCAAACTGTGAAACACACAGCAATCCAGCCTTCAGGCTGCACATCCAATGGACCTGCAAGTACAAGTGAATTGCAGTTGTCCGCAAACTTTCATCCACACATGAACACTGGGTAGATACTGCTTGCCCAGCTCAATTTTGCAAGGACTATTTGCATTTGTATATATTACTATTCACAATCACACATGAGAATGCTCCTTTCAGACAAGTGTGTGCAGTGTTCTAAAAAAAGCCACTTCCTCTCTTTAAATTGTATAAGGAGAATGTATTTAAAAATCCAGCTTTTGTAGACTAAAATGTGCAACACAATGATCACTTACATATAAAGGCAGCAAAAGTGACGTCAAAATTTCAGCTGAGAGGAACTATGGCAGTACTTAGTCCCAGGATAATGATATTTTTAGCTTCAAACTCTCGGCACAGCTAAGGACTGGTGTGTATTCCCCTCCATATAGCAACACATACATAACTGGCAAAGTCATAGAACCATAGAATCATAGAATTATTAAGGTTGGAAAAGACCTCTAAGATCATCAAGTCCAACCATCAACCCCACACCCCCATGCCTCCTAAACCATGTTCCAAAGTGCCATGTCTACGCATTCTTTGAACTCCTCCAGGGATGGTGACTCCACCACCACTCTGGGCAGCTTGTTCCAGTGCCTGGCCACTCTATCAGTAAAGAAATTTTTCCTAACATCCAATCTAAAGCTCCCCTGTTGCAGCTTGAGTCCATTTCCTCACGTCCTATCGCTAGTAACTTGGGAGAAGAGACCAACACCCACCTCACTACAACCTCCTGTCAGGTAGTTGTAGAGAGCAATAAGGTCTCCCTTCAGCCTTCTTTTCTCCAGACTAAACAACCCCAGTTCCCTCAACCACTCCTCATAAGACCTGCTCTCCAGACCCTTCACCAGCTTCATTGCCCTTCTCTGGACACACTCCAGCAACTCAGTGTCCTTGTAGTGAGGGGTCTAAAACTGAACACAGTATTCAAGGTGAGGCCTCACAGTATTCAAGGTGCTGAGTACAGGGGCACGATCACTTCCCTACTCCTGCTGCCCACACTATTCCTGATACAAGCCAGGATGCCGTTGGCCTTCTTGGTCACCTGGGCACACTGCTGGCTCATGTTCAGCTGGCTGTCCACCAGCATCCCCAGGTCCTTTTCTGGTAGGCCCCTTTCCAGCCACTCTTCCCCAAGCCTGTAGCATTGCATGGGGTTGTTGTGACCCAAGTGCAGGACCAGGCACTTGGCCCTGTTAAACCTTATACAGTTAACCTTGGCCCATGGATCCAGCCTGTCAGAAGAAGAGAAACACAAAGCCAGAGGATGCTCAGTGGTGGAAGACCTTCAACAGCAGGTCATAGTGTGTTTAGGCTGAGACCCATGGAAAGCCTTGTCAAGTCTTGTGACGATCTCCAGAACACCTGATGTCTATAACCACAGCCTCTTCTGTCTAGGTCTTGGGTTCCTACAGTGTGAGTTATGAAGAAAAAACCAGTGTGTATACAGACTAATGTCTTTTGAGCTATGGCGAAAAATATCTTATTTTCTTCACTGCTACTTAATTACATATTGACCTCAATTTTTATTGCTTAATGCTTTTCTTTTTAATCCATCTTTGGGTAAATGTATGGTTCAGACAAAATCTGAGATTTTGGGAAATGCACATACCCTTAAGACCGAGTGTTTGAAGGCACAGACACTCATCTATTAAGACATCTAAAATCAGATAGTACTGGTGAAATAAAATGCTCAGTGGTTTGTTCCAAGGCTTAGAAACTTCTGTGACAGAACCGGGAACTAAGCTCAGACATCCAGACTCGTTGTCTTGAGTGGAAAATGCAAACTTGTCCTTTTTCTCCAGGAGAGGCCATCTTTCCACCAGTTTTAAGGTGTGGATAACAGCACAGGATGCTCACACACAGCACAGGATAGCTGCTGGTGCCATTGTTCAGAGAAGTGAAACAGAGGTCATGACCAAGTGTCAATAAAATCTCAAGGCCCCATCTGTAAGAGTAATGGCACCAGAACCAGCTGCATAGGTCCAGTTCCAATCTGAGTGATTACAATCTGTCCCTCTATAGTTTCTCTTCAGTTTAGTTCAAATATAATATTTTCCTTCAGCTTTGTGTCAAATCATTCTATTCTGTCAGTGCTCTCCATAAATTCACCGCTACCTTTCTCCCCAGGGAAAGATAACTGCTTTTGCCTGTATAGATATTACACATAAATGCTAAGTAGTGGTGACTGTCTAATGGGGGTCCTTAAATGAATAGACAGAAATCATTACCTAATGTTAGGCTGCTGCACTGCTGATCTTACCTATGATTGACCACATACATAGTTTAATTTTTTGCCATTAGATCTTCATACAGAGAAGTTTCCCTAAACTTCCTTCTTCCTCTTCACTGCTTGACACTGAGGTCAACAGCCTAGCAGCTGATAGTATCTGTGTATATCCTCACTCCTTTTTTGTCAATCCAATAATCATAACATGCTTTATTTTTAAAGTAAAACATTTGTAGGAGGTTTCAGAATTAGTCATTAACCTGTGAATCAGGTACAAACATCATGATGGAAACTATTTAACAGGGAAAATCAAAATAAAATAGCTTACATGTCTTTGGAAACATAAATACCTACTGAAAAGTAAGAAAGAGATATTGGGTGACTCTGCCACACTGGCCTCTGTGTCATATCCAGTTCCCTGAGGGCTTTGTCCCCCCAGCTGATGCATGTCAGGAATTTCCTTTGTTTTTCACTGAACCAGCACCATCACTACGATGGTGCCATCTGGCATCCAGATATTATTGTTTGCCCTCTTCCCCCTCCCACCCTACCTTTTTTTTATGGCTAGCACCAGCATTATTTATGACACTATGTTAAAAGCTGGGTATGGTGTTAACATACAAAAGCATTTTTCAAGAGTTAGAGACAGAAATCTTTTAAACAACCCCTCCACTACCCATAAAACCAATCTCATTATACATAGAAAAACCCATGCTTTTTTAATTGTGACTGCTGTTCTTTCTAACTCCAGCTGTCATGCTGTGCTGGTGTAATGAGCTCCAGTGAAAGAGGTCAGACAGAAAGATACTGTGGCTTCTCCCTAAGGAGGTCTGGTGAACAGTCACTTCAGAGATGGACAGCAATAGGAGAACAATATGTTCGACCAGGACAGCAAGGCCTTCTCACCTTAAACCTTAGTCCTAACAGAGATTACAGTACCTTTTTACCAATCTAGAGTATTTCATAGTAGCTTTGTCAGCAATTAATGTTTAATTGACCCCATCTAGGTGTGCAGCAGGTCAGACAACACGAACATAACTATCCCCTCTAGCCTTCAAGTGGCTGAACTGGTTATAATTAATTCTTTCAGAGGCAGAACAGATGAAGACCTATTTAACATGGGTTTATATCTGAAGGCTGAGTGCCCAAGTGAATTCTCTGTTATCTCTTAAGGACTGAACTGCTTTAGAAACCCTTCCTTCAACTGGTGTCAGTTTTCTACCTAGTCATTTAGTTCAGTGAAACATGTGGAAAACACTACCACTGAATTTTCTGGTGAATATCAACCAAATTTGACAGAGGGGTAAAATTCTCTGTGATAACTTTATACCTCTGTCAAATTTAGTTAATAGAAATAAATTCAGACATTACTGAGAAAAGAGGAAGGCAACTGACAGATAGACATATACAGACAAAATTAAACTGCAAGACTTGCTTCCTTTAGACATTCCTGAAAAAATAAATAATGGAAGGCACTACATGCAGATGGAATAAAAATGAGGGGTCTGTTGCTCTAGCAGCACACACTAGAGAATGATCACAAATTACAGGTGGAAGGACAATGCAAAAAAAATAGTGTAGCTTTATAGCTCATAGCATGCAATTTCGTAAGAAAAATCTTATTCAGTAGAAAGTCACAAAAGTCACAAGACAGCAATACAGAGATTCACGAATATAAGAACTCAATGCATAGAAGAAATCTGCTGAAAGTGTTCAGCTTTAGCTTTTAAACTTCCAGTCAAAAATAAACTTTGAGAAGGACAACAGAACTGCTTATAGATAGGGTTTGCTTTCTCTGCCTGAGGAATGATAAGGAAGAAAGGGTGACAGTGGTAGGGGAAGAATGGTCTGCTAGCTACAGAGAATGACCCTGCCTGGTCTTAGAGGAGAATGGGGGCAGTGACTTGGTGGCATAAGAAAGCTCAGGAAGAGCCTCAGATGAATTGTAGGAAAAGAATGAGTCCTCACTGACATCTGTCCAAGTGCAGCCATGAAATTGGTAATTATTGCACCAATCCAGAGCAAATAGGAAAATCATGTAAGCATAGCTTGCCTGAAAGAAACATCCAATGCTCCAACTTCAAGCAAATAAGGTCAAGAATACACATTGCTGCCTTTTCAGCACCTGGCTTACCGTGCCACTGGAGGCCTTCAGCTGTTCCTCCTGCTCTACACCTGCTCCCCTTCCCCTCCATGCTGCCTCTCCTCTGCCCACCATTCCCTCCCTGCAGAGCAGAGGAGTGGGGCCTCAGAGAAAGCCCATCCTGGCTGCCCAGCTCAAGTCCCACCCTCAGACACTGCTCAGCCAGCTCCGCTCTACTGCATCAAAGAAATGGCTTCCTCAGAGGAAGGAAAGCAAGCAATGAAATTGTTTTTTACAACCCCTGGCATGTTTTCTGAAAATATTTACAGGAAAGGAACACACTACAACATACTTACTTAGACCTAAGACAGTAAGAAATTGATGGTCATGTTCTAGTTACTCGAATTCACAGTCAGCAAAATAGCTGGCCTCAACACAGGCTGTCTTAACACCAGATAGTGCTTGATGCAACATTTAATAACTCTCAACTGTTCTGACCCTCAAATTAGCATGCACCTACACTCCAGACTGATCATTCATCAGCCAAAATATGTGGGTGGTAGCCTGACATCTGTTCAGCATGGTAGGCCATGGAGTATTACATTGTGTTTCTGCATAGCTGCATTAACACAGGCCAAAAGGCGCGTTATTATGTGATACGCCTTGCTTTTCAACTAGTTGGTGTATCTGAAATTCTGACACAGCTGAATGAGGACAAGCGATGTTATAAAATTGGCATCAAAGTTGATTGTTGATTGTATCTTAGTGAGTTCTGGATGTTTTGTCTCCTTTTTTATGTCATTAGATACAGTTTTTCAATCTAATAATAAGGACCTAAATGAATAACTGTTTAAAGTTAGACATTAATGAAAAACACTGTTAATAGTGAGGCACCCAACCCAATTTTATGTGGAAGTTGTCCCCTCAAGGTCGCTGTCAACAGATTAGATATTCTGAAACAATATGCAGATGGCTGTTACAGTTTACAGGTGGGGATTGCATGGATGGCCCTTTCAGCACATTTTCTAAGTTTTTATTTGGTCTTTCTGCCTCAAGCCTTATCGCTAAAGATCATTCAAAACTAAACATAAGGCCCGGATATCTCCAAGCTTTGGGAAAGTTTGCATAAAGACCCTGACTTTGTGCCCTTTATTTTAGCTATTAGTCAACACATCTAAAAATCTATACTTGAATTTAATGTCATGTTGATTTCTCAACAGCCTAAAATAAAGATTATACAGGCTCCCAGAGTTGTGCTTTGCAGGGAGAAAAAAAAATGTACAAAATGTCACCCCATGACAGAATGCACCTAGTCTGTACTCTGCCCCACTGTATTGGTATGTTAGTATCCCACTGATATCACTGAAGTGTGGCATGAGATGGGGTAAAAGATCAGGATATCTTTGCAGAATAGGGCCTTTATTGCAGCACAGCAGTGAAAGGCATGATAGCTACACTTAAAACATTTTAAAATTCTTAAACTTTCCTTTTATATCTCTCAAGGTCTGTTTTAATTTCACAGGTAATATACCCATAAGGGTTTCCAGAATATTTTGTTAAAATACACGTCATGATAAACAAAATCCTCTAAATCTTTGCCTGCAGGTTATGCCTATTATCTACAAAACCATTCTTGTTAATATTTGAAGCTACATATACTCATATATATATTACTCTATTTTTTCTACAGTACTGTCAATGTTGTTCAGAATATTTATCTAAAAAGTTTCTTACTGTAACAAATTGTTCCAGATACGACCACATATCAGTATGAGTCCTTTTGATAAACTTCCTGATAACACATCTTTTTTTATGTATGCTTTCAGGGGTTATTTACAGTTTGATAAATGTAGAATTAGCTAAGTGCTTTATTATAGCCAGAAGAAAAGTCACAAGAAAATAAACTGCACTTTACAAATGAAAAATGAATACTTTCACAAATATTGATTTCTCTAGACTTTGATGCTGAATGAATCAACCTACAAAGTCTGTGACACTCTAGAAACAGTTAAACATCTCATTATATTACATGCGATAGCTGCTACTAATATATGTGTGCATGTATGAGTATGCATGTTTGTATATGTGTGTATATATGTATGTATTTATGTATACATATGGCATCTGGATTAAAATAATTTTTATTTTGAGGGATTTATTATATATGTCTCTAGCTCTATTTCAATGTTCCAGATTCAAATGGCTTCAGTTCAGACTAACCAGGCCAAAACTACAATTATATGACCTAACGAACAATGTTTTTAATCTAATATACAGCTGCAGTTGCAATAAAAAATGCTATGTGCCCAGCCACAGGGAACTGGATACTGATTAAAGCTGTGTACAAAGGTTACAAATATAGCATACATTTATCACAGTTCCAGAATAAAAAAAAAAACAAAACCAAAACAACAAAACATGATCATAACAATATTTTTAATTTCTCAGCCTCATTGCTGAAATTTTATATGTACACTAGTTTTACTGCAGCTTCATTTTGGTTGAAATTTTATTAGACAAAGGAAGATTAATTATCCATAGATGGCAATAAAACTGAACTCAGAATGAAATTCTGAGGGTTTTTTAAACAACTTACTTTTTCTAACTTATTCTGCAGTCCTGCTATTAATGAAATGGAGCACATGTAGAAACTGCTAACCTGTATTTTCAATAGCACTGCGTGAAGAACTTGGCTACACCAGGCCAGATTCATACAGTCAGATTTTCTTACTGATATATTAAAAATGCAGGTATCAACCCTAAGTGGAAGTGTCCTTTTCCAGCTTTTTACTGTAATATTTTTTCCTTCAGCATTACCTGTAACTATTTTACACCTTCCACCTCTTTCTAACTCAATGGTAATTTTTTCACAAAACAGAAGACAAACGAATAGGAAAGGAAAAAAGAAAAAGTTACCATTAAGGAACATAATGAGTTAATTTTATGTACTTAGGAGGAAAATGTACAGTTTGCATCATTTCAAGCAGCCCTAATGCGAGGGGACTGTCAATGTATATATGTAGGCTAACCTGCCATCCAAGAGGGTCTGTAGCAGAAGGAAGAGCTACAGGGTACAAGGTACTGACTGAGATTCATCTTGCAAAGGTAGCTGGGCAAAGACCATGAAGTGGCTAGAAAAGCAGGGAGGGTAAAATCCCTGAAATGATCAGGTAAGTGATGATAAGTTAATGCACACCACAGGGCTGAAGTTTCTAGTTTATTTTCTGCTGAAATTAATTAATTTTATTTGCTGCTACTACATTCTTCCTGGGGGGAGAGATGAGGGGGAATTGTCACTGTATTTTACCTCTTACTTCACAGGGGTTTTGTGATAATAAATGAAGGTGCTGAGCTGCAGAGATACAGTGGTAGTGGAGAACATATAACTATGTAGGTAGACAAACTCTCACTTTAATATTATTGTAAATGACCTTAAATAAAATATGTATATATTTGTTCAAATTAAATCTGCATTTGCCCTCTTGACTCCTGTCTCTTCATACCTAAGTGTGATACAGCCTTAAGACCATTGATTTCCAGAGGGTTGGGGTTAGCCTTTACACACTAATGAAAGCCAAATATAATTTCAAGAGACTGTGTTAGTTCAGTGCAAGCCCCGGAGCCCCACATCATGGGAACATATTGTAAGCAAATTTTTAAGACTTACGATGGTTCTTCAGACACCACTGCTCCTTCCTCCAGCTCTTGAGCCTGCTTGTACCATGGCAACTTTGCTTCCACAGGAAGTTTCTCTACAGACAAACACAGGCACATGGAAATAAGAAGCATGCAGTAACGCTGCTACGTGTGCCAGCCTCCCCTCTCTTGCCAAGCATGCCTGTGATGCACGTGTGTCTTCATACAACTGCATGGAGGCTGAGCACAAAGAAGAAAAAGAGAGAAAGGAGAGAAGGAAAAAGAGAAAGAAACTCCTTTGCCACCTGGACTATTACACTTACAAGTTTATACGGCCAGATAGTCTGCTGTTGCAGCTAGAAGGGCTATGGCATTCTAAAGCCAGAAAGGCAAATTAAGTCACTTTTTAGACTATGCAACTGGGCTGTAAAAGTAGGCATTTTGGAAAGTATTTTTTTGAAAGAGTCTTGCAAGTGTTACAGGCCTCCATTGACACTGCAAAGGCAAAATTTATAAAACCCCTGTTTATCCTTTAATTTTAGAACTTCAAAAGACACATTAAGCTTGTTTTTGATAGATTACAAAAAGGAAGAAAACCCTGATTTGATGACTGATACCACAGAAAAACAGGGAAACAGTAATAAAATGGCCCAGCTATACTTTTCAACCTTAAGTTTATCAGTTCATCAGCTATGTGGATTTAAAAACTGAGCTTGATACTTTTTCTGTCATTTCTGATGGAAAACAGTAGAGCTGCTTTTCGTCCTCTCCAGGATGTGCATGCGGTGTAATGAGCTGCTCTGCTCTGGAGAGCACAAGGCCATGCTGCTTCGTGAGCCAAACTCCTCTTTCATGCGGTGTCAGAAGTGGAGTATTTTAGCTGAAGGCGATGGAGCTGTTTTAGCTCTACAGGGGTATTAAAACAAGAGCAAATTTAGCACTATAATTTGAGAAGGCGCTCTGCATTTCAACAAATGTTCTGGGCTAGGATCAGGGGAAAAAAACACAAATAACAGGGAGTGAGACTCAGACCAATGAGGAGAACCAGGGCCAGACCTCTTTGCCACTCACAAATCACCTAAGCCTTTTGGGTTTATATAATGCAGGGATTTGTACTTGCTGATGGGAGCAGAATAATGTCATTCAGAACAGTCGGGAATTTTCTGTGGCTGTTGTGCACAGCAATGAACATTTCACATACATACACAAATTTTCCCATCTGACAGTTGTATCATAGAGGAACAACTTACAACTTCATTTCACAGCTACTGTAACTTTAGTCAAGCAAATTTCCTTGGAGAAAGTTATTAACTGAGGAAAAAAGGGACAGTAATAGAGTTACTATGCCTCTCTCTTAGAAATAGCTTTCCAAGCTCTTACTTGAAAATATTTATTAATGCCATTTAAGGATGAATATTTGCCAGCACAGCTCTTAGCTTAATCTATATTTTACCACATTTGCTATCCAAAATATGTAGGAAATATTTCCATGTATATGTTCTGGAACTTGTTTTATGGGTTTTGGAAAGCCAGATCTTACTTCTGTGCTTTTTTGTTTGGATGCAACTGCTTGTAAAAAGCACAAGCTCTTGTGTACCATTGCCTGTTATGTGACTTTTTTAATAAATTTTTCTTTTTTAGAGGTGTAGTTAATTATCAGCTACACTGTAAAATGAGTTAGAGGATTAGAAATGTTGATGTACAGTGTGCTCTGACAAAAAAAAGAATAAAAACCACTCCTAACATAAGCTAAAGAGGAGTTTTCACCTTTGAGGATTAAAGTAAAATCTCTTCTTTTATAAAACAGTTCCAGTAAAACCACTTAAATCCCCTTTTATACAGAAAGTTGTATTAGATGAATACACCTTCTCTATTAAAATTGAAAATCATTACTTAATCCAGGGATATCCTTCTTCCCATTACTAGTGTAGGATAAAGTGTCTCAGTGCTTGAATAAACTGAAATGAAACAAATTACATGAACTATCTGCATTCTGTTTCTGTTTAGCACAGTGTGTTAAAAGAAGAGGGAATTCCACATTTTTTGTCTTCCTGCTTCAGTCAGCTAGGAAGATTGTCCTTCTGCTTTATGTTCATCCACCTCCAGAAGGAAAAAAGCAAGCTAACACTAAAACATTCAGTAGAGGAGTGGTACTTTGCTACCCCTACCGCTCTAAATTTCTAACTCTAGTTTTGTGAAATAAAAAGGACAAACTTCCAGCACATAAATAGAATAATTTGGATTGGAAGAGACCTCTGGATATCATCTGGTCCAACTCTCTTCTGAAAGCACAGTTCAGCCTTCAGGTGCATGGGTCTTCAAACATCACCACTTGCATTATGTGCAAGAACCAAGATGAGTAGTAAAATTAAGCCCAAGTAAAACAGTAAGCTTTGTGTAGGACTTTCCATCCCATGGGAAAAAAATAGAAGAAAGAAATAACTACCTACAATCAGAAATTAATCACCTATATACTGCAAAGGGCAGCATAAAAATTTATTGAGGGTAAAGATGCCACTCGGTTGCAAGGGTGGGCTTCCAGTAAACAGCAATTTACTTTGTTCCCAGACAAGTACCATTGGGAGAGACTTCCTGACAGATGCTGGCAAGCAAAGCTTTCCTAGCTGGTCTTGCACCCTTCTCAGGATCCCTAGACAGAAGTCATTAGTGGGTGGCTTGCAACACCTGATTTTTTGGAGTCCTACTGATTTTTGCTAACACTGTATGCTGCAGGCAGACAGGATCTTGCTTTACCTGTGCTCTGAACACCATAAACAGATAAAGCCCCATAAAAGCAACTGACTGACTGAGCTCAAACCCTCTGAATCTCTGCATGAAGCTCAGAATCATGCTAACACAGTCACAGGGCCTTTTTTTTTTATCTTGGAGGTTGGATGGATTGAACTCATGCCAGCCAGCAAAATGCAGTGCAAACATGCCCATTCTCCCCAGAGGCCCTGTGTCTGGGTTTCACCACTCCGGTGGCTGGCAGACACAGTGAATTCTCTTGGTCCAGATAAACTGGTATCTTGAAACTTCACAAGTGCACCTATCATCAGCCACTGAGCGAAGAAATTAAGATTCCAAATTTCACTGTTCCATCTTGGATCAGCACAAGGTCATGGGTCACTTATTTCACAGGGCTTCATAATAAATGCTCTTAATATGTATCAGAATAGCAATTCATTTTTTAAAAGGAATTGATTTTTTATTATGGTGGGGTTTAAGTCTCCAGTTTAGGGAAATTAAGTTGACCTGCATTGCTGTAGCCTAGAAGTTTCCATAAGTTAGTCAGCATACGGACACATAGGTTGTATTGATAGAGCTGTATATATGCACAAGCACATACACGCTCATGTACCTGTGGAAAAGGTCAAATACCTTTGTCTGTTGCACCTGGCACTGCCAATTAATCCAATCCAGTCCCCAGGACTTTTTCTAACATTCCCATCCCATAAGAATCTCCAAACAGCTGCAGAAATATTTTCTCCTTCTCTCAAAAAAATGTGGGGATTTACCCACCCCAGTATTACTCTCTGTCTGAGGCCCAAGTTAAGAAACATTTCTACACAAATTGTGAGCACTCCTTGCTATAAGGTGATTAAAGTTTAACAGTCTGCCAAATTTTGCAGCCTTGCTAGTAAGAGGAGCTTCATGTAGGGATACACAGTGCTTGCTTCTGACCTATTTCAAGCTCCAAGTTATGAACAGGCACTTAAAAATTATGGCCTACCTACCATAAATGCTATTTATATATTTATTTCCTTTGAAAATACAGGGAAAATTTAGCCCAGACACAATCAGTGACATCAAACCTGGTTACACTGTGGTCAACTTTACATTTATATTGCTTGTTCTGCTAGATCACAAATTAACAGTGAAAACACCAGATCCTGTAAGAAAGAGGAAGGGGCCAGCATTCACTCCAAGTTGCTAGCAGGCAGACTGGAATAGGAATGGCAGGCCTTAAAGGTGCATATTCACAACTCGGTGCAGGTGGAAACAGTGCTACCAGCAACAAAACAAAACTGCCTAACATGGAAGAGCTCTGAAAAATTTATGAGAATCCTTCTGCCTCATTACCTTTGGGTTTGTAGCAAGGAGTGGGTATGATGCATTCTTCTTTTATGTGTGGCTTTGTTTTAGGACTACAGCCTCCTGTATGCATCCCCCTATGATCAATGCAAAGGACCACACGGTATCTGAGTCCTTGTCCACAGGTCACAGTGCACTGGGGAAAAAAAAAGAAAAAAGAGTGCATGTGATACATCACAGGTGTGATAAATAAATGGGAAGTATGTGTACATCAGAGAGCAGAACCTGATGCAGAAAAAAACAACCCTGAAGATAAATTATTCATAATATTCGGTAGTTATGGGCAAGGTATAAAATTGTCAGAAGTTTATGCCATTTTGCTCTGCACATTTAATTGGTTTGGAAATTTTGCCACTGGATTTCTTTTGCAATGTCACTCTCTCATCGTCGTCTACTTGGTTTGTGGCCATCCGTCCCATATTGGATATGCTCAGTAACACCCTGTCAGTTCCATCTGGAGCCACTCTGCTTTGCTTGGGCAAAGTACTGGGGCTTATTGGTTAACAGGGGTGACACTCAGCTATTTTTGAACACGACACCAA
>WEKW01019997.1:37226-47306 GCA_013389905.1 Sula dactylatra
TTTCTTCCCTCAGACACTTTCTTATGTCTTTTCATTTATTTTCAGTAAGGTACATCCATTTTTCCCCCATACAGATTGTTTCAGAAGTGGTTGCATGGGACAGGATCAAAACTACCAAACAGTGGTGAAGGCTATGGATACTACCAATATTTCTTTGCTTTTGGATAGCAGCTTTCATCAGGAAATCTCTAAACACTTCACAATCATTCAAGAACACCTCACCTGTGGGTAAGATAGCTTAGCTTCTAAAACCCATTTTACCTGTTGCGAAACCGGGGTGATGAGAAACTACATTCAGGATTAATTCTTTATGTACAAAATCAAAGTACTTTTCTACTTTTGTAGAAAGACATTTCAAAGACATTTAGTTTTGTACAGAAGGAAAGGTGAATCAGGAACAGATAACTGTATGTACCGAAGAGCAGAGTCATTTATGATTTTACATATTTCTGGAAATTTCTTAGCAATTCATAATATTCAATTCATGGCTTAAAAGTTGTAATAAAGATATACCATTACATGTTTACTGTTTTTGTTTTGTGCATTTCATTTATGTTCCCAGTCTATTATTAGTAGAAGGTCACTAATTAACATTGCAGATCTGATTTATTTTTCCATCATTCTCCTTAATTTTGATGGTTGGACTTGATGATCCTAGAGGTCTTTTCCAACCTTAATGATTTTGTGATTCTATGATTAATCATGTTAATCTTATTAATACATTATTTCTGATTATTTACTTTGCAGTTAGACAAATAGCATAATTTAGAACAGAGGTCATGGTAATATGGAAAGAAAGTAGTGAATGTTCCTAACTCCACAAGCTCACTAAACTATATTTTAAGATATATTCCTAGTGTGGTAAATACAAAACCAATGAAGCTAAGCTAATTACCGGAGACCATTCCTGAGCAAGCCACTTTGGGCAGTCAAATATGTTGCAAGGCTGGACAACAGGCATCTTTGGAGTATACATGCATTTCCATTCTTCCACGGGGCTGATATGCCCCTGAATGTCTTCTTCCACACATGAGACACTGCGGCTTTGAATGCCCCCTCCACAGGATGAGGAGCAGGCAGTCCAGGGTGTACTTTCCCATCTGAGGAAAAAAAAAAAAAAAAACCCAGACAGTCATCAGGAAAAGGAACCCCTGCTGCCCCCAACCACACCCCCAAATGCATAAACTGCTGTCTGCAGGAGTTTTCTGAGTAATGTCAGTAAAAATTAATTACATATATATTTTCATAAATGGTCATTACAGCAAAGCACTCTCATGGCTGCTGTCTTTAAGTCACTGATTAGTAATATGAAACCTCTTTCCCACTAACCCAGTGAATACTACCACAGAAACTCTAAATACTTTTAACTTAGTTCCTTTTAATTAATTGATGGGATTATCATATCTTCACAATTTTTCATCTTCTGAGGAATCTTTGTCACAAGTCTCTGGAAGCTCAGTGTGCTCTGAAGCTGATGCTCCTTTTGCAAGGATGTACAGGTGAACAACAGTGTTTCGTTCCAAGGAAACAACTGAGTTGAGGAAAAAAAAGAAGATGGGAGGAAATTACCAAAAAGAAGTCGTGACTATACTGATAAAATACGTGGCCTCTGATGGAGAAACCACATGGGCCTTGTTTCCTTACAGTTGAGGCAGTGAGAAGAACTGAGAAACCATCTTCTCTCTACAGGTGCCATTTGAGAATGTAATGACAAATCCACAGAACAATGCGTATGTTCTGAAAAGCTATGCATACTTATGAGAATAATCCTTTTTTTATGGTGATGCATATACAATAATGTATGTGTTGTTTTATATGTGTACATGTCTGTCCACATAAAATAGTCATGTACTTCCTCTCTTATATTCAGGCCATTGTCACAGAGAGGATCTGGGACTGTTGTCATAATTCTGTGTGGCTATTCCTGTATAATCCTGTGCAAGCCTGGTGGTATAAAAGTGTGCTTGTTCTACCTTCTTGGAAACATTGCAAAATTTTTTTTTTTAAGGCAAATGTCCTTTTGATAAAGGCATTAGAAGTGATGCTTGAAACAACGATTTTGGTCATAAGTTTTCATATTTTGACTTAAAAAAATTGTTTTTGAAGAAATCCCCCACCTGTTTCCCCTTTCAGTCAAGAAAGGAAAAAAGTGAAAGGTGAGGATTTTTTTTCTCCCACTTAAAAAAACAGAATTATTTGTTTGTTATTTGTAATTGTTCTGTTTGTTACAAGATCACCAAGATTGTTAAGCAATATGAAAAATGCTTATCTTTCCCTCTGATTTTTCATCACATCTACCCATCTTTTTCTCGTCTGCTCCAGCACTTGTAAGCACTACCCACACTTGGCTACTGGCTGAAAGTGCCGTAAAACTCAATGTGAAATGGCTTATGTTAATAGCTGTTTATGAATGGTAAAGCCACTGATTAATTCTACAACCTATCACTAAGAATTAATGAAACAATGTTTGTGCTGTGCCATATCCATCATCGTGTGCTCAGCTTAAGCCATGTATGTCACAAACAGGTAATTTTAGCCCTGTTCTTAGTTCGAATGTGTTACCTGTGGCTCTGCTGGACAAGTTTCTCAGCATACGTCTAAGGTTTCTCACTACCACAAATCTAAATGAAGAGGCCTCAAACTGAAACTCATGAACACCAGAACTGCTGCAGCCAGCCTGAGCTAGCTCTTCCCAGGCATAAAAGCAATGTGGCACCATGGACTTCCCTGGAGTCTTTAGGGCAAGTTTCCAGATGCCTTAGGTGACCTCAGCAATACCAAAGCAGCTGAAATCTAGGCAAGCAGTTTGGTCCTCAGGTTTTGTATGAGTGTAAGATAGGAAGGTGAAGCTTCTCTGTTGCACAGCTCTTAAAGCAGGTGTCACAGCTTCTTTTTAAGTACAAAGGGTGAAACATTGACCAAGAATTTGTGAAAGGAATTGGTGGTGCATTAAGAGTAAGCACTATATCCACTGTACCATACCTTTCCTTTTTGTGATAAAATTCAAAGCTGAGGTACTGCAGTTGGGAAATCTTGCAAAGACGCCTTCGCAGATTTGCTCTCCACTTCTTCTGGAGTGTTTGTTGCTCTCCTTTGTCCCTGATATTAGGTGCCAGTCTCAGACAGGTAAGGCAACCAGGACCTCTCTGGTTTGGTTGAGGTTTTTTTGGTTTGGGTTTTTTTGCCTAAACTCTGCAGGTTCAGAGGAAAGACATTTTTTATCCCCCTGACTTGGCCCTGTCTCATGCCAGCCTCATGGTCTGTTCAGTTTCTGCTTCCTCTGAGGTTTGGAGAAGAGTCATGTGGCTGTGTCTTCCCTCTCGGGGTGAGGGAGGAAGACCTGAGCCCTGTTCATGGGTTCACAGGAGCACATGTGGGAGTGGGGGAGAGGGAGAAGAGGGGAAGCAGCAGCAAAACAGCAGAGGGGAAAAGGACAGCAGAGGTCCCAGCCAGCAGTTGCAGCCCGAGCAATCAAAGGGGGGGGTTAAAGGAGAATAATGTGGCTGGGAGAGTGGATGTAAAGAGACTGTTACGGCGTGAGACCATAATCCAGAACAGCTTGAGAAACGGTCTCAGCCTTTTGATCATTTCAGGGAATGACTTTTTTCTTTTGCTTTCAGTGTTACTAAAAGCCAAATATCTCAGGGCATTTTGATCCTTTATTTTGGATTTTCTTCAGCAGTAAAAAAGCCTCTGCCTAGCTGCCAGCTCAGGATGCTTTTTCCTTAAATACAGTCCCTCCACTGTTAAGTACTGCTGAATCATCCTCTGATATAAAATTGTTCTCCATCTTTTGTCAATGTACATGCCCTTTTTACATAAATGAAATAAAATCTGTTTCATTCAAAGCTAGAGTGTTAAACCTTGTATTAATATTCTAGCTTTTGTATTCCTTACTAGCAGATGTTAAATTTTTGAAGTTAGAGGTATGTATGTGGTTTTTTTTTAAAATAAAGAACCGAGAAAGGTGTTTTCCAGAAAAAACAGGAAATAGGTACAGAGATGGATTTTATAAGTGTATCTCACAAATATTTGGTGATAAAGACTGTATGTACATAACTATAAGCACTTAGCTAAGAAGAGAAAAGCTTAATCCAAATAACACAGATCATTGATAGACGGTGCCAACATGAATGACAGCCACAATGCTTGGCAAATAAGTTGTTCTCCCTGTCTTCTCACTCACAGTTTGGTGGGTCCATGATTTGGCTGGAGTCTCTGTTGAACGTGAATGCACTGTGCTTGCACACTGATGCTGAAAGCTCTCTGCATTAGGCATCGCCATGTTTTGAGGGAAGTCATTTCCTCACCACGATGAGACTAACAATATGCCTGGTGGGTTCTTTCTGTGATTTCATACCCCATGACGCAAGAAATTAATGAAGAGGGAAACACAGAACAATACCATTGCACATCCAGGCAGTATTTAAAAACCAAAAGGTTATTATCCTTCAACTACCAAACATTTTTATCAGCACCAGTCTTATTCACTGCTCTAAGAGTAATTACTCATGTGATTATTTCCATGTGAATCTCAAGTCTTACATTAAAGATATTTTAATTGTGAGATAATGAATAATACAAATCAGGCCTTGATCCTATTCCTGCCCTGATCTCTGATTTAGAAAAGCCAATGGATTAATGTCCCGGGGGAGGACATTGGCATGGCTTTGCAGGATCGAAACAAAACACTAATACTGGCTAAACCCAAAAATCTCACAATTTATAAGCATGCAAGAAGGCACACCGCTGGAGAGAGAGAGAAAGTCTGATGGTTTATTACAAAGCCACAGGTTCTAATCCTGTTCAGAGATGAGTAAAGGGAAGAAAAAGGGAGGGTGTGAGAGAAAATTGTAGGTGCAGGTGGGGGCTGAGGAAAGAGAGAAAGAAAGGGGCCACACGCTTAATGAGTCTGTATTGCTGCTTCAGCTAGAATATTGTTTCAGTTCTGCATCAACAGAATTTATAACAGGTTAGCATTTTAACATCTCCAGGTTAATCTGCAGGAGTTCAGAGCAAGAAAAAGGCAGCATCTGTTAACTTAGTTTGAGAGCAAAGCAGAAATGCAGAAAAGAGGGAAAAGGAAGTAAATGTATTTGTTAATCCTAGCATCTGGTTGACTGTTTTACGTACCGAGGAAGGGGATGGTAGAGGTCATAGGGCATGATCTGCTTGTATCCATCACTGTTAGGAACAATAATGCCAACCCTCTGAGTAGAAGGTACACATAATAAAATAAACACTAAATGATTACATTATACAACTTTTTTTACACAATATTTTACACAATTACAAAAAAAACCCAAAACAAATAAGATGTTTTACCTAAGTTGCCATCACATTTAGAACAAAATTTATGCTCCCATCCTAATGCTTCTGGGTTGTTCAAAGAATAAACCACTAGTTAGTACTTTATTCTTATGAATATATTACTGTTTCACTGAGAAGCAATCTGTTACCACAAACGAGTTGTCCAAATATTATTTAAATTTATGAGGTTACTATCTGCCATTAATATAATATTGCTACACTTGATACTTTCTTGGAACTTGGATCCAAAGTCACTGAAGACAATAGGGGAACTTCTATGTGCCTCAGAGAGCTCTAGATCAAAACCTTTTTAAAATTATTATATGGTTGTTTCTGCCCTTCAGATAAAACATCTGCTTATATAGGGGGAGGGATTAGAAATACATGGAATCCCAGTGCAGGAATTAAAATCTGCAATTCTTGTCTCTCCACCTTAAATCAGCCCAATTTCATTCATCTTCAGAACCTGCCTCTTTATTTCAGTTTTTCTGGAAGAAAAAAGGAGCTGGAGAGAAGAGTAACATGTCAGGTTGTTTTTTTGTTTGCTTGGTTTTGGTGTTGTGGTGACTGGTTGGCTTGGTTTGCTGTAGTGTTATTGGTATAATATCTAAATAATATAACATCTAGAGGTTATAGAAGGCAATAGCGTAGGTCAAAATTAGTAATTATCTGAACCATTATCATGCCAGTTATCTCTGAGATGGATGTCACTTGCCTTGTTGCCGACTACAGAGTCTCACTGAATTGCTAGTATGGTATTTCATCTTTTGTCTGCAGTTTTTGTAACAAAAAGAGTAACTCTACCTACGTTGTCTCCCAGTTATTAGGCATATCTATTAATGTCAAGTAGATGATCCCAAAGCACCTCATCTATCCGTTTCATCAAAGCCACTGTGCAACAGTGGAGTTGGATGGCGCAGGTGGGCAGAACCAACAAAGAGTGAATGCCAGCTGCATTAAAATAAAAAGTGTGTTCCTACCCTAGTTATGGAGAGAGGAAACTGACTGAAAAGAATGAAGGTTGTTTTTGAGAGCCTTATACAAGGGAGAAGTGCTAAGTATGCTGCTACAGATTTTTGCAAGGGGGAAGGAGCAATGGAGGGGGAAGGGAGAAAGTATTCTCCATCCTCAACACAGTTCACTGAAAAATGTTGTAAGCATTCAAAGGAGTCTTGTCATGCTAAGGCTAAAGGGGTCTATTCACCTTTCAGTCAACAGGGTTTTTGTGTGCATAACTTGTCCATGATGGGAGAATGGATCCCACTGTGTTTTCACAGCGAGGAGTCAGCGCCAGGTCAGCATGCTGGAATTTTCCAACTAAAGCGCGGGAAGACACTGGAGCCCTGGAAGTGTGTGATGGGGACTAGACAGCTCCCTTTAAGATTAGCAGCCTCTGCAGTCACAGGACCCTCCGTGTGAGTGTGCATATTTGCATCTTCAGAGAGCTGTCTATCTCAACAAATAAATCTAAACATAAAAACCTAAAAATCCAAAAATCCATAAAATCTAAACATAAAATTGGAGAGGCAGTTCTGGCACTGGGAAACTTTGGAAAAGACAAATGGGTCATTTAAAGTATGGCAAATGAACAAGCATTTTCAGACTTAACTTGATGGGTAAATACCTCGACAATTTTTAGAAATCATGTACTAGTATTTTCAGAAGATGCAGGGGGACTTTTTCTGAGGCTTTTTTGCTCATGCTTTTGGGAATCTCTGCTGTTTTCCTGACTTTTACCACTGTTGCTGAAGTTCCACTCTGAAGGATTTTGCACTTTCCAGCTCATCAGCTTGCTGAGGAGTGCTTGGAAAAAGGATTAATATACCAAGCTCAGAAATGAAATAATTATACTATAAAAGCATCTATTGCCTAAGAAAGAAACAGATTTCAAAACATTTATCACTCATTGAAGTGAGAAATGTTTTCTTTCTAATAAACATGGGCTGTATGCATAATCCAGGTCTACATGCATTAGAATGCATAATATCCAAGGCCATTCCAATGGAAATAACCACACCACATCCAAACACTGTTGTGAAGATTAAATAACATTTACAAAGCGCTAGATTAATATTGTCATTGGAAAGGTTTGACCCTCAAAGAATTTTGCATACATAAATTGCATTTCTGTGACTGGTATAGAGCTCCACAGAATTACTGACACTGTCTTTGTGTATAGGTGAGGGGCTGCCAAAGGCTCTCATTCTGTTGCTGCAAGACATTGATCCCCAGCAGCATAAGCCCCATGGTCATAGTGAGGAAAAAGACCCCTGCAATAATATACAATGGCTTAGTTTATGACTTTAAAAATTGGCTTGAAGATACAGCAGAACAGCAGATGCAGATGTTGCACCTTTAATGTCAACTCTATCTTTCCTAGTCTTGTGTGGTTTTTTTCTTGTGTGTTCCAGAAAAAAACCAAGCCTAAGTGAATTACTTAAGAAACACCTTAGAGATTATTTTTGTGAATACTGTACTTTTTGACTGGACAGACTGTTTTAAATTCCATGAATCTGTCAGTCCATCATATTCCTATAAAGAGATGCATAAGATCTAGTTTATGGGCTTTGTTCACTGTACATTACTCATACAATGCAAAGGGGACAGTTTGTTAAATGAACAGAGCTAATAATAATAACTCCTGCACTACACTGAGATTTCTGGCTGATATGGGAGTAGCTAACAGGACTCATTTACACCACACCTAAAGCAAACCTGCTTTGGCAGGAGCAGGAGCACAAAGCAAATTATTTTGAAGATCTGTTGTGTCTCATATGTCTGAAATCTCTCATGCCTTTCAGACCAACAAGTTGTGTCATATACTCTGCAGATTGGTTTGTTTTTCTCCTGAGTGCTGACAGCTTCAGCAGAGTTGCTCTTCCACAGCACATGTCCAGCTGGAGCAGGAGCTGCACATGCTAGAGGGGGGTGTGCCGCACCCAGGTCTGCCATCTCTGCAAATATTTGGCTTTCCCTTGGGATGGGTGCCCACAGCCACATTCCTTGAAAGTCATGTTTGGCATCGTCTTCCCTGGTAGCTCCTTTTCCTCCTTAAGCTACCCTCTTAGTACAACTGGTAGGCGTGAATGCCTTCCCTAGTCCCCGATGACTCTCTCTGACCAGGGTGCCAGCCCTTCCTGACTCCCTCTCCTGCATGTCCATGGCTCTTGGGTTGGGCACCTGCTGAGCCAAGAAGGGGCAAGGGAGTTAGAGCTGGGAGAAGAGCCAGCAGAAGGAAAGGGCATCTCCCCACAAGATGCCTCAGGGTGGTGTCACCCTGAATGGGGACAAAGTGCCAAGGCTGGGGTTGGGTAGGGGTGCCTGCTTCTCCTGTGCTGTCACTTCTGCACCCAGCTGTGCCAGTGCCCAGCCTCTGCAGGACACTCACATGCCTCTGGCTCACAGCCTTCACTTCTCCTGTGGGTTCTCTTTTCCCAGGGGTTTCCTACCCACAGAGCTGCAGCCACAGGGCTGCCTGCACTCCCAGGTGGCTGGAGCTATTACACAACTTTCCTGATGGGGACTCGCACAGCAAAGATTTAGGCCTTTGCTGAAATCTGTCGGACTTGGAGTAAATGATATGCATGGCAGGGAATACACCGTCTAAGGAACGGTCCAAAGTGTGTCCAAGATATTAGCAGCAATCGGCAAATAATAATAAAATGTTGAAGCAGCTTAAGTTGGCTGTGGACTGCTAATTCATTAAGTGAAAGAAAATACTTGGAAGATCTGAAAAAGTTAATCACAAAAGACAAGAGTTAAGAATCTGAGCCAGCATCTCCCTGAGAGCCGTGATTATCACCCAACAGGCTTGCGAAAAAGTCTCTAGTTTAACACTACAAATCCTGACACAAAGGCAGTGTGTCAAACTGCATCCTCCCCTCACAGTGCTCTGTGAAGATGTCACAGTGTGACATTATCACCTTGTGCTACAGGAATGTTTTCTGCCCTGAGAAACAAGTATGGAGGACCTCAAATAGACTGTACCTGTTACTGTTTCCCATGTGTTATTCTGTGAAATTATCATTATTTCCATTCAGAGCTGGGGTAGATGACATCTACAGTAACACAACAGGTACAGGCAACATTGGCTTGTGCATGCCTGCTTTTGCAGGTAGAGAGTATGGTAATTATGTTACCAGTATGAGTTACATTTCTGGTTTCTGGACCACTTCGCTTAGCCCTGAGATACAGATACTATTGTGAACATGTTATCACATTGCGCTCTATCAGTGTGGAACTTGAAGAATTACAATGTGTTTTGTATTTATATATCCTTTTATACAGTCTTAGTACTTCACAGACTGGTAAAAGCCAATGTTCCCTACCTAAATATTTTTAAAAGGAATGTTAGTGGATTCTTAAATAATCTACTTAAAAATGCAAAGTACTGCCTAGAAAACTATCCTTCTGTGTCAGCCTCCAGAAAAATATCATACTTCAGACAGCATGTATGTTCAGCACAACAGTATCTCACCTTTGTAATAAATGACTTGTTCATGGTATACAGATTTCAAATTGTAAGAACCATATGGTTTACTTATCATTGCTGTAGACTGCTAAAAACTAATCTCTTTACAGGGCTTGAAATGGGTGTCATCAAATGGAAGCAGCAAAAGTACTTCCTTCCTGTAACATGACTGTAATGCTTCTANAACTGAATATCCAGTGAAAACCTCTTTAAGTGACCATTTTACTATGTGCTGTAGTTTTGATCTCTTCTAGGACTTAAATAGACTACATTTCCTGTAAGTTCATCTTGGGCAGACA
>WEKW01020000.1:6675-29486 GCA_013389905.1 Sula dactylatra
GCGGGGGGAGCAGGGGTCTGCGGGCGTGAAGGGGCGCTCGGCCGTCCTGGCGGGATGCCTTTCCGGGGGCGGCGTGCGTGTTACCCACTTCTTATTTAACTCTATTTAACTCACGAAATGAGGGCTTACTCATGAAGTAAAAGCGAAACCTGTTTATCTGGATGATAAACGTGCCCCCTCTTCGAGGTCGGGCCCCTCATCGCCGTACGTTTGGTTCCTACACAACAGCTACAGAACTCAAAAAAAAAATACTAGAACGACACTGAGGATCAGTGGACATCTTGGTTTATAATGTAGGACCTACGATATATCGGAGTCCTTCGCATCAAACACTGTTTTAAAATAAACCAGCTTACTTTGTAATGTTATTTATAGAAAGTATGTTCAAAGGCTGAAGCGCAGTCGTAGGAACATTTCAGATAAGTTTTAGGCCGTTTCATTTTTCTTTCTGAGAAATTTGCATACAATTTTCACCACATTTGCCTCCAGAAATAACTGATTTTTCCATAGCAGGCTTCTGTCTCCAAGCAAACCAACCTCCCCCCTCTTTGTTATGGAGGCATGCATTTTTCTTTTAGACTCTCATATTACTGAATTGAACTAATTCACCTAGTCCTTTCTAAACTTGTCCCTTTGTTAAACCAGGCGATTCACAATAGCACTAACCCAAGCAAGTCTGGCCTGGCAGAGCCAGAATCCAATCCTATCCATAGTCCTATCTCAATCCAAGCCTTACCCCGAGGTTATCCACCCTGATAACTTCCCAAAGTCTTTATGTGAATTTTTGCAGGGAGACATATCCCTAGAAAACAAAACTAGTTTAAAATACTAAAGATGTAAAGGATTAATAGTGACTGTTTAGAAATCAAAAGAAAGCTGATACCTGTGAGACTCGAAAACACACATAAGCATAAAATGGAAGCCACAGTGCAAAAGAAAAACAGTGAATTTTCTAAATAAGGTGAATATTCATTATAATGCAGATAATGTAACAAACTGATAAAGAGAAAGACATGTAGACCTGTCAAACAGTTCTGGACCTAAGACCACATCGGCTGTGTGTGTTATGCTACACCAGTCTTTTGGTACGTGACACTGAATCCTTACTGAACTTCTCCAATTATTTTCTTTTTTGCCATCATTTTCATGTCCCAGTGACAGACTTTATAATTTCAAATCTCCTCCAACACCTTTTTCTCTCTTTAATATTAATTTTGAGGGGAAAAAAAACATTCCCTCCTTCATTCCCCCCCCAAATATCTTACTGAACCAATCACTAGAATACAAACCATATTAGTCTAAAAATTTGACAAGCTCTGCTCAGGTTAAGTTTTAAGAACCACTAAAGTGATTATGAGGTCCTATACCAAACTGTTGTACCAGATCATTTGTATGATTTGAATGATTTCTGCCTCAAAGCATGTCCTTTATCTTTAAGATTTTTTGTGCAGCAATTAAAATACAGATCTGGGTCTGATGTTGGCCATTAGACACCTATCACAATACCCACTGTTGGTCACTAGGCGTGACTGATTTGCATTGCTGTTTGGTCTAGAAAAAAAACTGAGTGCAAAAAAAAATGTGAAGTTTTCTACCTTCTTCCTTCAGAGTTTATTCTGAGTGAATTGTACATGGTAATAAAACAGAGCATATGGGTTTGTTAGCTTTTCTGAGTAAAATTCAAATAATGTAAAAATATCATAAAAAAACCCAAACCAAGAATTACAATAGATGAAATTAAGATGTTTAATACGGAAAGGTCCTTGAAAATTTCAGGATTAATTGATTTTGTACTAGTTTTACTGTATTTAGAAAACTTAGAAAATTTAGGTAGGTGGATAAGGAAGCTTTTCTGAAGGCAACTTTGTCTCATTGTGGAGGTACTGATGCTGCATAGCTACTTTCCAGAGATTCACCCAAACCAGGTATACCACTAAAAAAAATCTCAGCATTAGTGGTTTCTCTACGCAGGAGAAGTCCTCCTCTCCAGCTGTTACATGCTGTAACATATATCTGTGTATTTTAAAGCCAGAAGGGACAATTAGTAGGCCTGCCAGCACTATGAGATAGAGTATCCTTTCCTGTTAAGAAACGAGAGTCTCATTTTTATTTTGAATTAGGCTATAACCTTCCCAGTTTGTCTGCTGATTGCTTTCTCTTGATACAGTGAAAAGCTTGTTTGCGTCTAGAATATTTTCCCTATAGTTGTACATTGTATCTTGCAGTTAGGTTACTTCTCTGTAGTTTTAACCATATATTTCAGTACAAGAACTCCCTGCACGTCAATACTTAAAGAAAAAAGTACGAGTTTCTGTACCTCAGCTTCAGCAACCCAGAAGAAAAACTATTAAATCAGGCATTACTATGAAAAGCACGCAGCTGAGAAGTACGCTTCCCCGTAAAGCATGTGGAACAACTTTCTATGCTGCAGAGAAACTGGTACGGCAGAGCGGGAGGGTAGCCAGCACTGCAAGAGTACCGATAGCTTGAGATAACACAAATGCACGCAACAAAACCAGATTGACTTGTCAAGCTTCAAACAGTGATATATTACTATACTTTTAGAACAGAACTGGTTTTTTTTCCCCCCTCTCCTCTCACGGGGCACTGACTTTTTCAGTAACACTCCACGGTACACACTCATGCACTGGCCTGCAGGAAGGGAATACATCCCATCACATAATATAGAAGGGCTTAGGGTATAACGCTGCAAAAACATATTGTGGCTTCTAGCAGGGCTCCTCTCAAGATGGGGTCCTGTCTAGAGGCACATCTCCAGCTCCAGTACAGCCCTATGACCACTTCCCGGTACACCCCGTGGACCTGATGCATTTGGTCAGCAGAACCTTATTTAGGTCAGCTAGCTGTGTTGGCATAGAAGACAATAAAGGAAGAAAGAGGATATAATGTCATGCTTCAGTTGTGAAACGCAGGCCTAAAGAGAAGACGTGGAGATTGGAGAGAATTTGACAGGTCTCATACGCTGATTTCTCTTCCTGTCCTCCTTTGTAACAACCCAATTGCATGTGAGGGATAGAAGGCTGACATACATACATATACAAAAAAGTAGTTTGTTTAGAAGCAAGTTTTTCCTCACTATTAATTTATGCCCTAAAGCACAAGTGTCTGGCAAATTCAGCTTTTTTTGGTTGAAGAACCCAACTTAATTTTCTTTCTTTTGAAATATTGATGTCTCAAAAAAAAGCCCAGATGATGGCTTGAAACATCAACTTCCTCCTTTATTTGAAATCATCTTGTCCAAAGATTTAATCAGAATTTAGGGCAGTTTGAATGCCAGCATAGCTGGGTTTGTGGTGTATATGTTGTATTTTAGTTCCTGTTCTTTAAAACATTTTTCTAGCTTCTGTCCGTGCCTTTCATTCATTCTACGAGCCTGAATCACAGTCAGAAATGCCATTTCTTATTTTGACAATGGCCAACAAGTATTATTCAGCTTGCTAAAGAGATTAATTAGGCAGAGTTAACCTCAAGGAGGTAGAGAATGGCTAACAGGGCACAGCTATTGTCAATACTGACTTGTCAAGCAGAAAGATTTTACCAAATTCCTTAGGAGTGAAAGAGCTTTACTACAGGAGGCTTTGCTCAGGAGAGCACTAACAAGAGCTGCTGAAGTGAAATATCAGGAATCATGCAGAGGACATTTCCTTTCCTCATTACATAATTTCCTAATCAGGATCTCAAAATATGACCTGTTGACAGTTGTCTCTTCCGCTTTGAATTTACTGATGTACTTATTATATAACCATATGTGGTTAGTTGTATCATACAGATTTACTTGTACCTTCACTGTTTGGTATAGTGCTTTGATAGGTACTCATTCACGGGCTGTCTAAGAGGGCACTGAGATCGGGTGCTGAAGCAGCAAAAACTTTGCTTATGGCAAGGGCATAAGTGAAGGTTTTTTAGCATCAGGGTGAGCTTAAGTACCACTAAAAGCAAGTAGTGATTCTGTGATTAAAGCTCATGCTTGGAAATTGGTGTTGATGTCCTCTGGGGGATTTCACTGCCTCAGGACTACTTGGCTTGTTTGCAATGAATTTAAAGCCCAAGTTTAACTCCAAGACCGTATATAAAAGTGGTACTTTTAGTAGAGACTATATATGCTTTTTTCACATTCCTGCTAAATGGGTGATCTTGTATAAGCCTTTGCTTGGCAGATTTGTTTAGTTAATTCTAATTGGTTTCAACTGTATAAATTCCAATGATAATTCAAACTAGATCTGGCTAGTTTTGCACTGACTAGAAAGTATAATTTGAAAGTTTCTTTACTCATAATGTGGGACAAAAAGGGAAATCCATCTGAGCATTTTTGGGGTTTTGGGGGTTGTTTGGTTTTGGCTTTTTTTCCCTTTTTTAAAAACAATTCTTGCCTTTCTTCTCTTACAACAACATGTACATACTCCCCTGTTTGGACAGTATATATACATGCATGGGCATAGGTGTAGCTTCTGAAGAAAAAGTATTGACGTCAATGACACAGTCTGCGTAATTTTAAATACGGTACTGGTGTAAATATTGACAGGAAATTAGGTTAAATAGAAGCTCATGATTTTTTTTTACACTTGCCAAAACAAGATACAGGTTTTAAAGATTTTTTTTTCAGAAGTTTTTGTTTTGGTCTTTTTGTGGGAAAGGGCTAGGCTTTTTGGTTTTGTTTTTAAACACAAGTTGACATTTGTAGTGAAAAAAAATTAAAACCTTTTTGATTGGCTCTAGACTTAAATTACATAAAGATCAAAGGACATAAGCAAAAGGGCACGATGCTGCAACAACAACTGAAGTATTTGTTTCATAAAAAGCTTTTTTTCTGCAATGTGGAAAAAAGCCAACAAGACTTGTAAGACCTTTGGTTAATTTTGCAAAGCTGGCAGATGCTAGTATAGCTTATCCACAGGAAAACTCTTGCTGGGCAAACTTTACTTTATTAAATGAGTCTCCCTTTGTTTTGTTATTATTTGTTTTAAACACAACTTGCCAGGCCTACTGTCTAAAGCAGCCAAAAGCCTTTTCATTGGATCTGAGACGCACAGGATTTGCTCGTAGCAGGGCTGGGATAAGATTCAAAATGGAAGATATTAGAAAGTGAGGACAGTGTGTCACAGTCTCCTTCCTCTCTTGCAGATTTGGGTTTATTTATTTTTCTCCCTTCCTTCCTGTCTGTTGAAAACACCTGTATGCACCAGTTGCAGAAAGATCTCATCTTCGTACCAAAGGATATGACCCAGACTGCATGCTGTTTGTATGATTTGTCACGTGCAGAGTTTATACTGCTCTGTCATGCCTTTTCCTCTTCAGCCTTTCACTTCCTATAACAAGGAAGCAGAATATAGGTTTTGGTTTAATTGACATATCTCATGAGGTTATGAGTGGGTTTATTTTGGTTTTGTTTTTTATTTTTTTTTTTTTTAGGACAACACAGTAAAAATGTCATGATAGGAGGGAAAGGCCAGTCAGCTGCTTCCTTCAGCACGTGACTGCGGTGAGATTGCTGAGCACAAAGAACTTATAGTCATACCCATAGAAGAGCTCTGTATCAATAAATATGGTATATTCTCTGCTGGAGCCAGGAAGGATTCAAAACATTAAACAAAGCTGTGTTAGCTGGCTGGGTGGGGTAAAGTGAAAATTCCTCTAAAGGCTTACATTTATGAAAGCAAACTGGATCAATTCCAAAACTGACCCACCTCACCAAAGAGGAAATATTGACTTTAATGTAATCTCTTTACATGCTGAGGAATTTGTTTTACGCCCTCTTCTCAAACAGAATGGAAAAATTTAATGATACTGTCCCTGACATTATTTGAAAGAATCAATGAGCAGATTAAAGTAAGAAAGTGAAGGTCAGTATCTTTTATGTCAGTCCCTGCCAATTTTTAACCACTAGTTTGGTGATTGGCTGTCTTTATATATGACCTAGACTTAGCTGAGTAATACAAGCGTAGCTCTTCTAAACCTGGATTTTAGTAGGCAGCTGGGGTGAAGTTTGCCATTTCTTTCACCTGTGTTGTACATGAAAGTGGAAATGACAAATTTTAAACTCCTGCAATTCCTCCATTATTGGCAGGCAGAATCGGGAAGCCAAGACATCCTTAAGTTACTGGCTACCTGTTTTGAAAACCTCAGGAAGGACTGATTGTCTCTGAAATCTCAGCAGTGGAAAGGGGAGCCAGTATGAGCTATTGTGGGTATGCTTCAGTAACTTAAGCTTGAATGAATGGGCAAGGACATTATATAGCTTCATCCCTTCTTTATCACAGATTGGAAGCTTAAGGGACACCTACAGAGAAGACAAGAGACAAGAACATACACCGGCAGGGAGAACAAAGCTATTGTTTGTAGAAATAAAGCAAATTATGAAATTGGTGTTTTTATTGTTTTGTTTGTTTTTCTTTAAGTCAGCTGTACCAGTAGCAAACTCTAAAATCAAGAGAAAGGTTCTCAAAATCAAAGTTATTGATGACTGGCCCACAGTTTAGGGAAAGAGTTGGCTTAAGCTTAGCTGTGTTTATCCTTCCATGCCAGATAATTATATAAATGGGAATTAGAGGGAGCAGTAGGATACTGGCCTTCAGGGTGCCATCAATGTTAACAGTGCATAACCTTGGATTTGAAATGTTGTCATGTACTGAAGTTGTTGGGGTTTTTCCCCCATAATTTTCATTTTTGTATTTGTTCCACCTGTACTCCACAATGTAAAAGCATGTCAAAATCCCCTATTTCTACAGAAAAAAAAAAGGGAGGCATCAAAAGGATTATGAATGACATTAGGAAACCCACCCCAATTTCCAAAACTTAACTAAAACTATTTGACACTACTACTAGGTGCTGCAGCTTTGTTTTCCATGTTGCTGCCCAAAAATGCTTTGCACCATTGGACAGTAATCACCATTTTAATGATTCGAGTAGGAGTGTGAATTTAAGCATAAACAGCTACAAAGAAGAGGGTAAACTTCAGCTGATGCACAGAAAGATGAAGCATGGGGACAAACAGAATATGGTCTAAGTGACAAGAAATGTGAAAATCAGAGATGAATGCCAGTGAAATTACATGGAGAGACAGGCCATGTGGGTGTTGCACAGCTAGAAGCTGGGAAGAGAGGCAGAGAAATGGGGAGGCCTGTTTCGTTGCTATTTTTCAGCTGCATGACTTAGCAACCTCATTTGATGCCTGTTGCTGTAAACCAGCAGTAACTCCACTGAGAGCAAGCTATAGCAGCAGCAGGGCAGAGTAACACAGTGATGAATAAATCCCATTATCCTTTAGAAAAGGACGAGAAGTTTTGAGCATTTCCTCAAGCGAGCATGGCACTAGTGAGTCTGCTTGTGGAAGAGGGGATGTGGCCATGCGTCTTTGCTGACACATCAGATAATGCATTTGGCATGTATTAGAGCATTGAGAAGGCTCTGAAAAGACTGGTGGGAATGCCAACAAACAAGCAGAGAGGAAATAAAGCCATTTCTGTAATGGTTGGGTTGGACTAACACTGCTGAGATAACTAGTGGACTGTCAAACTCAGGAGAAGCAGACCAGTCTAAGACAAACTTAATGCCAGTTTTGTCAACACTGGAATTGTGAAGAAAAAAAGAAAAAAAATGTTTGAAAATGCTTGATTTCACTCACACTATTCATGTCTTTCCGCCCCTCTCAGATAACCTTCCCTTCTCTTATCCCTTACCTCCCACTTTACAAATATAACTAAAAATTCTTTCCCATATACTCAAAGGGTAAACTCAGATGAGCCTCTAAGATGCCTCTAAGATACCTCTAGTGAAATTCTTGTGGACGTCTCCAAGAAGAACATATGAGTTTGAGTTCATGCCTTTTGTTGGTAAAGCAGTACATTCCAAGGGTATTTAAAATAAAATGGGCAGTGAAAGCTGTTCTTTATACTAGATTAACAGTATTGAATCCATACTAAAATGCTGCACAAGCATACAGTGATGTAACTCAAGGCTGAAAATTAATTGAAAAAGAAAACAAATACTACTGCCTTTTAGACAGGTGGGGGAAAAATTCAGGTTCTTGGCAGTGAACAGATATTTATTTTTTCATTTAATCATGGTGCCATCTCTCAGTAAATGTGTCTGCTTGTGGAACTGCTTCCAAGAGGTGGCTTTCTCTAAACATGTGAAGAGTATATCTGTATAACTTCTGAATAGTTTTTCAGTATAAGTTACCGCTGAGGTTTCTTAGCTATTTCTTAGAAGAAGAAAAAAAAAAAAAAAAATCACCAATGAAGGTGCTTCACCCTGTTCGTATATTAAAGTGAGTAGCTTTGGCTATCGGACCACTTACGTAATTATCTAAACCTAGTACCTGAACACAGTTGTTTGAATTAATTGCCTTACTTTGAACAGTACTTACTTCAGAGAATCATCTTTCTCTGTTTTTTGCAGACAGTTTAGTATAAGTCTTTACAACTGGGTAAACACTGTAATTTCATTCACATGTTCAGAATGACTTTTCTATTAATTAAATGTTAAATATACGAGAGAGAAATCCACTGGATTAATTGCAAGTGCAATCTGAAGTTTGAAAGCCTGTCATCTATCAAATTTCCAGTTCACTAAAATTCTGAGAATAAGTTTCTGAAGCACAGCATAATATCCTTTGGTAAATCAGCATATATAATGCAGGGGGGTTGGACTAGATGACCTCTAAAGGCCCCTTCCATCCCAAAGCATTCTATGATGCTATGATCTATAAGGAAAAGACGGAACTTGTACACAGGAGCTTCAAGGCATTGTTTCTTAAAACTAAATAGGAGCTAGAACTAAAGTCAATACTTCAATAGTTTGCAAGGGAGCTTGGAATAAAAATATTATAGACGAGCCAGTTACTTGAAAAGAGATTGCTTGGGGCTCCTCAGCTCACAAGTACCTGGGCTGGCTCATTGCCAAATTCCCATGTGAAGCAGAGGCCAGATTCTGGGAAATTCTTATCCCAAAACCAGCTCACGGAGTTTTACTTCAGTTTGTCTCAAATGACCAGAGTACTTAGTTTGGACAGTGTGATTCTGGGATAGCATTATTTATATTACAGGGTGTTTCAAATTCACAGCCTAAGAATGATAAGAATTCATTGCTGTTTTTCCAAGGGGGCTTTGTTTTTTCAAAAAATGTAATCTACACTTCTTACCCTAAAGTAAAGGTATACAAATTTTGGCCCCATTATCTCAGAAGATACTAATAGTATGACAGCTGTCACTAATTAGACAAAACCAGCTTCTAAAAAGCAGTGAATCAGAAAGTGAACTGTCAGCCATGACACACCTGAAACTACTGCATGCAACCCCTTCCTGAGAGCAGCACACACACACACATTACGGAACAGATCAGTCTACTTACACAACGCTGAGTGCCAACTTCATCATTCATCATTCAGGACAGCACTGTCTGATTCTTGTCATTTCGCTCTTTCTCTTCCTCATTTACATGAGGGAGAGACCGCATGGCCTACAGTCACTTCCCTCAACAGGAATAATTGCTATCTCTGCAGTTTCCTTTTTAAACTACTCTATTTTTAAGGAGCTGTTTGAGCAGGTTTTGGTTTTTTTTATTATTTATTATTATATTGAAATTGAACCTTGAGCTAGTAAAAACAATATTATGGTAGTACTCTAGTTCTAAAACCAGAGCTGCTGTTTTCACAGGAGGACACTTCAGATTGCTGCACAAAACTTTTTAACTGTTGAGCACGGAGATGTGTGCAGTGTGCAAGCCTCAGTTACTGTGAACAGCAAAGCAGAAGGAGGCTGTTTTTCAGAGGATATTGCTGAGAGTTTTAATTGTAATACAAAGCCTTAATGCAAAGAAAGGCAATTTTTGCAGGGGAGGATGGGGTGGATCGAAACTACTGCAACTTCTTCCATTTAGTTTTTTTTAAATGCCACAAAACAGCACAGAAACAGCATTAATCTCAAAAGTCAGTGGTCTCCTGAGGGCAAAAGATAGAGAGTCAGTCTTCATGCTAACATAACCTGATCAGTAATTGTTCAGAAAACTGAGTGGGGAGGAAATAACAAGACTTTGAGGATTTTGCAGAGGCAGATGGAATTGCCCCAACACATCTCTCTCTATTCATTGCACCCAGAGCAACTCTGTCTTCCCCTGGTATCCCACAGCTTTCTCTCTTGCTGTAGCTCATGTTCAGCCCCTTGGCTGGAACCACCAGCGAGGTCACCAACCACTCTAGCTTATAATGTGATCTAAATGAAGACAACACACAACTGAGGACTCTCTTGTCCTCAGAAAGCCTGCTTTCTTAAAGTCTGACAGATATAGTGAAAATAACTTGGCCTACAGAAACCCTTTCAGAGTTGACTCAGTCTTCGCAAAGCAGTAGTTCATATTTTCAAGAATCTCAGCTGAAGGAGCCCACCTTCTTTTTCCCAGCATGACTCAAATTTATGGTCTCATCTGTGCAGAGGCCCCAAAGATACAGACATTCTGATTTTCAGTTGTAGAAGAACAGGCCAGCAATTCCGTTCCTCCTGGGGACAGCATTGCCATCTCCTTTTTTGACAGTGTATACTTCAACAGAATTCAATCTGTGAGGCAGGTGGAAAACATTTGCCAATGTAAATAACTCATCTACTTTTTAGGCAGAGCTGAGAAGAGCAGCATGCTACTACTGTGTTCAATAACCTGTGCTGCAGTGGGGCTCATGGGTGGATGGAACTGGACTTTTTTTCTTTTGTTATGGTCTATGACACCAAAATATCTTGGTGGAATAGAAGAGCGGGAGAAATGATTGACAGCAGGCTCCTGGTTGTATGTGTGCTTTTTTTTTTTTTTGCCCATCCTACCGCCAACCACCACCACCCCCCGGCCCAAACCAGTCTCTCTCTTTCATGATGCCAGAAAAAAAAATAGGCATTGGTTGTCCGTGCTGGTGGGAAGGTGTGTGCAAGATAGGGACAGTCATGTTCACAACAGATCACTGCCTTGGAATGCTACAAATCCAAACTTATTCAATCTAGGAGATGCTCTAAATTAGATTTCCTCCTCTGAAGTAGTCTTCTCTCTCTGTCTCTTTCTTCTCTCCTCCAGTTCCTCCTACTGCTATTACCAATGCAGCTCCAGAAAAGTCATGTCAGTATTAGGACATTATCAAATTGTCATTAGAGGGGTTTTTTCTTTTTCTTTTTTTGGTTGGTTGGGGTTTTTGGGGTTTTTTTGAGTTATTTTTTTTGGTTGTTTTGTGTTGATTTTTTTTAAGTTCAGGAAACATAGTACGTAAACTAATGCTGATGGTTCCCCTGTGACAGCATTTGCCAAGGTGGAATTGTAACTGAATAGCAACAAGTACAGAGGAATCAATAAGAAGAACAAATCTGTTGCTGATAAGGGCTCAACTGTAAAACTGTATAACTTCAGCTATCTACCTCTCTTCACTGCCCAGTCACTCTTCTCACTGCAGGCCTTTGAAGTCTCTGACCACTGACTGTTATTACATAGCATCTCTCAGCCATGCCCTGGTGAGGTAGAGGACAGAGTATCTCTGTTCCTGAGATACTGATAGAGAATTATCTTCACAGAATTAAGTTTTAAAACAGTTTTCCTTCAATGCCGTACAGGAAGGAGCAGCTTAAGAATGCTTTCCTATTTGATGCTTGCATAGTGACACACACCAGAATGGCCTTTCACAGTGCCACTGAAGTTAATGCCCTAACAAAAACAGCTTCTCCTCAATGGACTCTGTTTGATTTAGCCTGACTTTATTTTAACAATAATATTTGTACGGTCTTGAAACTCTCTTCTGTTTTAGGAAAACAACATGTTGTTAAATAAGTTCAGAGAGGAGGCAAAAAATATTTTCCTTTAGTTGTCACATTCTAGGAGAAGCAAAACCAGACACCAGAAACCTCCCACAAAATGCTGAGGGCTAGAGCTTTTTTAGAGAACTTTTGACAGTGATCTTTAAAAAAAGGTATAAAAAATGTTGTGCATAATCTTGAGATACTTATAGCAATATTACTTTGTTGAGCTGTTTGAAGATAGGATTTAATGCGGTTTAGTCTTAAGTACTGCAAAGCATCTACAAACTACAAGGTAGAAATGATTACTGAAGTGCTTAAAAAACAAGGAGGCCATATGCGAGTGACACAATTTTCTTCTTTACCCATACACTCAAAACACATACATTATCTGTGGCAGAAAGATGCTTTCCATCTGACAAATCTTTAAGCTGTCGGAAAAATTGACACCGATGTTCAGTAGGGAACAGCGAGTCCTGTGGAGACAATGGGATGTAAGGCTTTCCTCCCTCCGCCCCCCATTGTGCCTGTGGCTGGTGGAGTTCCAAGAGAATGTGGAAAAAAGATTATTTGGTTTCTACTACCCTGAAGCAATTATTTCCAGTAGTCACCTAGTGAACGTAAAAGGAAGTCTGTTCGTTTTAATTTTTTTCCCTGAAAATGATGATAAAACAAGTGTATAAAGGAACATGGTACTTACCCTTTATCAGGCTCCAATTCAAGAGTTTAAAACATATTGCTGGCTTTACACAGGCAAGTATTTACCTTGACGGAGTTGCTTAGTAGCTGCTTTCAAATCAATGGGAACATAAATGTGCTATGTGTAAATGAGTGAGGCACATGCTTTAGGGTCTTGCTGAATCATGTCCTTTGCATGTCACAATCATTACTGAAAAATGTGGTCGTAACCATACACCAAATTAGGACAAGAGCATTTATTATGGGAGGTAGAGCGTGGCAGGCCATGAAGCTGGTGTGCATGTGAATGGGGCAGGGGTGTTTCCTGCCATGAGACCACCAAGTATTTAGATCTTCTCCAGATTCTGCCATTTCTGGAGGAGTCCTAGCTGCTAGAAGCCAGGCATTTTGAAAGCCATATTATTTCTTTTGGTACATTGCATACATGTTTTTAAAAAAAAACTCTTGATTTCTGCCAGGTATGTGACACCATAACAACCACCATACCATAACAACATAACAAATCTGCTTTTTTTTATGAAATGCTTTATACACACTGAATTCAGTATGAACCAAGATGGGATTATTTCTTTCTCTACTTGATAGTAACAGGCCTCTCTAGTATGCAGAGAATTATATGTATACTGCTCCCAAATATTATGTGGCTCTACAAGAAAAGCAGTATACAAAACTACTGATGCAAAATCTACTAAAATTAATGTGCTCACTTCAATAAACTCTGGATTAAACTCCAAAGTTAGTTTTGTTTCTCAAGTTTCAGTTCCAATAGAGATTTTGTTAATGTCAATGGAAGAAAAAAAAAAGATAAAAATCAATGTCTACAATTAAGCAGTAATGCACAGCTGTTCTTAAATGGCACGGCTTGGTGTCTTTTCCGTAGAGATCTTTGCACATGAAGAAAGGCTCCCTTCCCTCTCACCCCTTCAAGAAAATTGTTCTAGCTTTTAGTTTCTTTGAGCCATCACAGAAAATTTCTGAGCATATTTCGTTGTAAGATGCAAGGTGTTTCATTTCTGCAACAACTCCTGGCAGTTAAAAGCAAAGTATGCAACATAAATATTCCAGAAATTATGTACTGTCTGCCTTAATACATTGCCTCTTTGCTTTGCCTCATGTTCATATTGTTAGCCTATAATTATTAAGTCCAATTTACTTGGAATGACAATTCTGCATCATAAAAACCTTCCTATTTCTGTGCCGAGGATATTTAGTTAAAACATTACATTTAAAGGGTGAGTTGTTCTTGTTTTGCCACCTTGTAGAAATTTTTCCTTTGCTGTTTTGGGGCCCACTCCTGTGGGTCAACTGAAGGAAAAGTTTAACTGGAATCGGCAAGGGCAGCAGGTGAATGAAGATGCAGACATACATACTGTCAAGAAGGCAGGAGTTGAGGCTGCAGACATATTGAGCAGCATGTACTAGCCTATTCTCTACAAATAAGTTGAGCACAGGCCCCTTCCCCTGAGAGTTCAAAGTAAAATAAACAAACAAGGTACCACTATAAGTAAAGTGATACATAAAAGAGAAGAAATAACATGAACTAAATACAGAGGGAGATTGTCATATGTCCAAAAACATGGGTACTTGTATATTTGCAGAAGTTTAGATAATTTTCTTATCATTACTTTGTGTTTATGTTAACAATGTGCTAAGTTGCAAATCCACCAAAATCTCTCGGTTCCAGATTTATAGGAAACAAAATCTACATTTAGAGCTGTTGACTGACACCATATAGATTTATGACAAATTGTGACACATGGAATTTCAGCTCCAGTTCTGTAAGTCCTGGAATTGGAATAGTGTCTATTACCAGAAAAGGCACTTTGTTTTACAAACAAAACAAACTCATGTGTAATACCTTTTTTTCTTTTTTTCTCCCCAAGATACACAAACGCTGAACCAGCAATGAGTTCTCTGAGGTTTTGTGAGAATGTGCTGAAACGAATAGCAGCACTCTGTTCGTTCATCTTTGCAAGACTAAACACAATGTTGTTTAGCCAGTTCTTTTGGTCATCTTTCCCTCCTAATTTTTAAGATTAAAAATGTTAGATAAATATTTAGTTTTCAGCTACTCAGTTTTCTTGCTACAACTAGCAGTGCAGCACACTAAACAGAAAACATTGATACTGGTTTCATAGAATTCCTGAGCCATGACAATAGACTTAAAGTTGGACTGCAGAATATTTGAAACTGCCTCACATTTGACTGACTATACCATTTTAATCTGATCTTTGCAAGTTTTTATGGGAACCTTTAAAATCTATTTTAAATCATTATGCAGCATAGAAAGTGAAGTTATGACCATTCATGAAGACCAAACCACTTAGAATATGATACTGAAGACTCTGCTGATGCCAAGAATCAAAGCCCAGTGCCAGTTTTCTAGCTACAGTGCGTGATGTTATGATACTAACTGAAAACCAAACCCTGGCGCTGCCTTGAATTTAGGTAAAAAAACCAAACCAAACAAAAAAAAAAACCCAACAAAAAACCCCCAACCAAACCAAAAAAACCACACCCCCACACCCCCAGATCTAGCTATTGTAATTCAATGCTTACCATCTTCAAGGCAGTTTATAATAATTCTGATAGGAAAAACCATTAATCTGGACAAACATATTTTCCATATCTAAGTTATCACTACTCTAGCAATGTCTGAAGGCTTACAAGAATGTTGTATTAGCTTTAGCTCAAACCAGTACAGCTCCTTTTCCAGGGATCAGATCTCTCCACTTACAGTCAAAATGGATTCTGATTCTGTTTCACTAATGCTTGGATATGCCTAAATTGAAAAACATTTAATGCAGAGATGGAGTCAGGGTAAATGGCCTTGCAGGAGAACAGAGCAAGCATGTTGTAGTTAAGGAAATAAGAAATTTTAATGAGTTCAGAGATGGAAGTTTACTAGATTAAGGCTTCACATCAGGAGGAGATGACTAGCTGTGCCCTAGGAAGGCTTTCTAACTGCAGCACAGGAAGCCATGTTCAGAGAGCAGTTAGCTCAGCCAAACTAATTAGGTACACACTGTTCTGCTTGTTAATAGACTCTGTCTTCATTGATTGTCACTTCTTATATGATCAGTTGAAGGTTGGTATTTTACCAGATAGATTAAAGATCAATAACCTGAAAATTAATGATAGCCTCTCAATTTATCTGGTATAAATCTGAAAAATACCTGCATTTAACTTTGTATTGTCAAGCACGAATTACCATGCTCCTTCTGGAGTGGGATATCTGTTGTGGGAGTAACTGGTTTGTTTTAAGATTCCTCTCAATGGTTGCACATTAACCAAAATTAATGTTTTTTTCTTCTACCTCCACACTTAGAACATTTATTCATACATTCAACTCTAACGTACACACCAAAGAGACTTTGCAAATTTAAAATTGCAATGTTAAAAAAAACTTCCAAAACACCCTTTAAGTATTTATAATTACTTTAAGAAACACAAGAACACAGCTTACAGCATTCCCCAAAATATACAAATGTACACTATAACAATAATTACTGCTTTTTTTCCTGTTTCAGTGTCCTGTGAATTCTTTGGGATTGGTTTCCATTCACTTATGGGGGACAATGATTAAATATTTTCAAACATAGTGATTTGGGTTAATAATAGCTTACCTAACACTTCAAGAATAAATAGTAATTTTATTTATTTAGCAACGAAAAAGAAGCACAAAATTTACTCTTCCTATGGTCATCACAACGTGCTGTTAGAGGTCTGAGTTTTTCAGGTTGATTTTTTGGATGCAGAATGAAATACAAGAAAAAGAAAAACCCTTTCAGGCAGTAAAGCTGGGGTTTTAATTCCAGCAGGTGATCTGTCTTTCTTTGTTAAAGAGAAGATGCTGGATGTTGTATTTTTAGACTAGTTTGATTCCACTACATGCATGAGGTTTCTTCTTGCAATAACAGGAGTAGTGCTTCGCTGTGGAGGACTGACACCCCTCCTATAAAAAGCCAAGGTGCTTTCTTTTGTATGAGAGAGGAAGGTATAAGGTTAAGCCAATAATTACACCAAAGAGATATGGATCCAGTAGCATTAGGTCTGACATTCCCCTACAGTAAGAGAGGAAATGGATTTAGAGCATCATTGCAGGGGATACCTGCAATGTCCTTCATCTGAGGAGTCAGTCACAGATTTGGCCCTCTTGAGCTACAAATTTTACCTTCTGTTCTTCCTTCTGGCTACTGAAGACTTTTATTCAGGTGCAGATTTACCGAAGGTGGTGTGTGAAAGTGGGCTAATTTAACTCTCCTTTTAGTCCTGCCTCTTGCTGTTCTCCTCCAGAGCTAGCAACCAGTGATAAGAAATTGGAGAAGGGTACGGGGAATGCATACGGACAGAGAGAATAGTGAACAAATTGTTGAGGAGGTGGTAAGCATCCTTCATCCAGATGGCATTATAGTAGTGATTCTTCCTGGCCAAGACAAGACAGATACAGTCATAAAAAGCCATGAGTTTTGAAATTCTGCTAACCTAATTACTCTTGTGAGTCCAATTTGGTTATAATGATGGGTACACATTTGCAAATCGTAATAGAAGAAAGGCACAAAGTGAACAACTAATGCTCTCAACCAGGTGCACTGCCTTGCCCTCACTTCTTCCCTGAGAGAATCAAAGGGGTAACGGTCTACTAGCTACTCTGCATCTGAACGGGACTTGGGTTCTTAGTAACTGGAGATCCTGCTCTATAGAAAGACTTTTGTGGGAGATGAGGGAGTGAGTGTTAGCTACAAACCTCTATTTCAGGATGCAGTTCAAATATATCTGAAAACTGGGCAGCAGGAATCCTCAACTTGAAAAATACAATTAAGATGTACAACATGGGCTTGCTTCACAGGTTTTTAAATGTAGGCAAGATTGTCTCAGGGTAATTAAAACCAAAGGGTCAGAGTCAGTTTCAGACAAAATTAAAGAGGTGGAAAATGCGCATGATTATATGTTCACTGCTTTAATAGAAAAAAATAAAAGTTTAACCTGAAGAGAGGCAAAATGGAAACTCATCTGGATCAGAGGAGTGGCACTTTAGTCAGGTGCTTGAAGGAATTGGCGGTGTCAAAAAGCTTTCTGCTCCCACCTCCCCCTTTGCAAAGGTGGATGGCAGATATGTTGAAGCAGTATTTTAGGGAAAATTCAGAAGGTATTACTGAGGTGGAAGAATGCCTCAAAGGAGGCACCCGAGAACATTAAAGTAGCTCATTTGACACATTTAACCAATTTTTGAAGTGACACAGGTTATGAGAAATTCTTTTTATCTTCAGCTTTGGCAATTTTCATACTGTACAATAATGTCCCTGAAGCTTTTTGAAAGCAGTTCTAGCTATCATTCATACATCCCTTTTCCTGATATTCAGGCTCTGACTAGATTAAGATTCCTGCTCCTAGATTTCTCTCACTGTTGTATCTCTGGGAAAAAATTTTAAGAAGTTGCTTTATCAATAGAAAATTACCTCAGCAATGGCAAACTTTCTAACACTCGTAATATCCATGCATTACATACATGGAGATCCCCTGGAAGATCTACCAGTGTGATATGATCAGGCCAATGACACTTTTATGCTTTCCAGGAGAGTCTTCTGCTCCTAGATAGAACCTCATTTGAGAGAATGAACCACTTCGGTACATTGGTCCTGTTCTCATTGAAAGACTTCAGAGGTCTTTCTCATGTGCGGTTGTTGCAGGTACGAGCAATAGCACAAGCTCTTTCACCCATGATTGGCTTTTATCTGATAATCTGTGGCATCCACTGAGTAGGCATCCTCTTGCAGCTTACGTGCAGGAAGCGTGATGTTCCCTACATGTGTCACATTTATTGCGTGACAAAGCAAGGAGTGCCCTTGCAACACTGTCCTCAGAGACAACATATACTGGCTGACAGTAACTCTGAAGTATGACAGAATTTCCAAATAGGCCACTTCTCCCCAGACAAGAGGGGGAAGATACAGGGACTCAAATCTTCCTCTTAAAGTCAGCTTTGGGCAGACAGGCCCTTGAACCTGCATAAAACCTCAAAGATGTTGTCTTTTCACCCTAATTGGAATGGGAAACTGAGCCTTACCTAACAGGAACATAAAGGAAAAATATTTTATAGATCTCTCTTCCAGTGGTATCTAGATGATCTTGTTTTGGACAGTGAACATTAACTTGACATTTTAATTTAATATTAACTGCATCATAAATAATGACATAAAAGAACAGCACATTGTCATTTCTGATGCTACTGCAGCCCTATGCAGAGGCAGTAAGAGTGACTTAAAATCAGTGATGAGAAAGGAGAGGCAAAAACTAGTAGCCATTTAATATATTTGCCTTCAAATCTCAAAAAATTGATTTTTAGTAAATTTCCTATATGGACGTAAAAGTGCACTTAGTGCTTCAAAGTTAGACATACTGAATTAGCATTATCATTTCTACAGGTCTGAGGAACAAGACTTGTAAATGAATGCAAATAATTAAAGTACACGAGCAAGAATTAAGATAAGCATTGTAATACCTAGGCTTGGAAGTTGAAATTAGAAGCACAAGAAAATCCCAGTAAGTTACATACCAGGACAGATGCACAACTGGAAACGCAATATAGAATTTCTGACAGTCAGTTCCACTCTGTCTCCTTGCCAATAAAGCTTAATTTTCTTTAGAAGAAAGGAGTACAACTCATGCCTATTCCTTTAAAATAATTTAATGGCCAGTACTTCTTTAACACAATTACACCTGGAATGACATATTAGTGTCTAAATGGAAACTTAATAGAATGAGTTAGAATAATGAAGAGAATAGACCAAATGATGGGGGGGAACATAATCAGAAATACGAAAAAAAATGTCTGTTGGACCAAGTAAGAAATCAGAAAGGCAATGGATATTCTGGAATAAAGATGAGAGTGTAAATTGGATGAATAGAAGTAGATTTTAAATTTGCAAATATGAGATGAAAAGAAAAGGGAGACTGAGAAGAGACAGCAAAAGAGGTTAGGGGAAAAATAATGGGGACGTTTTCTTGAGTGAACAAGTGCAGTGACTGAAAAGAACAAGTTCGATAGAGTAAAAGACTAAGTAGCACTTGAAACCTTAAGGAGACATTTAAACAGGTGAGACACTTTAAAATTTATCAAAATCAATTTTGATTAGGATTTGAGCTTGTACAGTTCCAGTTCAGGAAAAGAAAAAACACCCCTTAAACTCCTCTTTGATTATGACTTTGCTTCTGAATCCCTTGAAAGTTTCCAAAAGACATAACTTTCAAAGAGGGCATTGTTGAATAATCCATACCTTTGGTATTGTAGGTAGGATTGCTATAATATTAGTTGCCAGTTTTGGTTAGGAGCCTGTATATTCATCATATAGAAGTATATATGTAAAAAGATTTATGCAGACACAATCTGAGCCAGGTGATAACACTTTTGAAAGCCTCTATATCACCTAGGACTAGAATTTCAAAAGGAATATATGTGGTAAATGATTCAATGCCTAAGTCAACGTGTCGTCTGCCTAAAATACAATCCATGTTCCTATACATTGTGGAATACCCTTCAAAGCAGCTCACACACTGAGCAGAAAGCTGCCAAAATCCAGTGGTAGGAAACATTAAGTATTAGTAGTTCCAGAGGCCCCGCTATCTTAATGTATACCAAGGATCTTCTTGGCTAATGCTGCCAATCCAAAGATGTTTCTTTGACCCACTGCTCTGACTTGTCATCTTTACAGTAGTCCATGCACCTTAATGGAGTTACACTTGCTTATCCTTTAGATACCTTAGGGTGATATTGGAGGGGAGTGGGGAGGTCACATTATGAAAATGATCCAGCATCCCAGTTTAAAGTTTATCATGCCTGTAAAGGGCAGAATACCTTGATATTAGTTACATGTCTTGAAGTCATTAAAATCCAGGTTATTTAGGAACAAGTAGCAAGATTGTTATACAAAATCCAAAATTGCTAACTAAATTACATAAAAAGCATTTACAGACAGAGGACAGAAATGAGAGGGAACCATACAAAATCTATTTATCGCAAGACTGGAAGTTTCTCCTATTCCCTTCTACCCAGCCAATAGGCTGCTAGATTCTTAACGCAGATATTCAGCTATTCAGTCCTTTTGCATAGCTTATATCCTGAGGGACACAGGGAGCCTAGTTTTGGGAATCCTTCCTTTTCTGTGCCACCAACACCCTTCTCAGGGAGTTACTAAAATTCAAGGCTTCCTCCTCACTCCACCCTGCTGAGAAGGATTTCTTAGTATTCATTTGGTCCCAGGTAAACTTCAGAATTCCTCCCTCCTTGCCACTGAGCACCCCTTCATGCTTTCAAAATGTTCATTTCCCTTACACCTATCTGGAAGCAATTATCACCTGCCTAGACAGTAAACAGATTATGCTAATGGTGCTCCAGAACCCTAAAGTTTTAAAGTAATGCTAAACACCCTTTCTTGTCAGGACCCAGGCTGATGCTTTTTTTCCCCCCCCCCACAGCTTATCATGCAACCTGATATTTTAAGTGCATCCATAACCTGCCAGCCTTATTTGATATAACTGCATAACTCAGTTTACTTGCAGTTTATCCAAGATCAGATCTTATCTGAAATCAGCACTGCAGCATTTTGTAAAAATGAGCTTGGGAAGACTACCCCTTCTGCACCCCAAACCATTTCCCTCCAGAAATTGTTTTTGGGGGACACCATGATCTTGCCCCCCCTAGATTTGGTATCTAACTTGAGGTGGTAGCCCTAACCCTTGCTTGGCTTTAGTTACTAATGATCCATCACTGGGGAATTAAATTTTAAATTATATAACACATTTCTTAATCTAAAAACAAACAAACAAAACAACCAAACCAAAACAAAAAAAAACCCCAAAACCAAACCAAAACCTTTTAAATACAAGCGCATTCATTGCCTGATAAGAGTTTAATAAATTTACCGTAATCCTTTTTAAATGCAGGCGTTTGGTGAATCCTTTTGGAAAGCTAAGTTATATTCTGCTCTACCACTTCCACATTACTATTAATCTTTTCCATATCCAAAACAACTCTAAAGAACAGTTCAAAAGGAAATTATGTAGTTTAATTCTTTCTTTTTAAGCTTCTTCTGAGTATATGCCATTAACACTCTATACGAACGGTGAGAAAAGACTTATGATGTGTCATTAAAGACTGATGATGATAACACTAACAGCATGTTTCTCATTCATAACTGCTTAACACACCATTCAGCTATATTCTTCACTTATTCTGTATGTCTACTGGTTTGGGTTTTTTTTTTTCTGATCATCTAGCTGGTCTTTACTGATCAAACTGCTTATTTTACAGAGTAAATGATACACACTGTTTGCCCACTACAAGATACTTATCAAGCTGCTGAGTGCATCTAGTGTGCGATAGGCTTTCATAACCGCCTTCAACATGTTTAGAGCTTTAATACCGAACCCTCCTATGTGAAGAATCATAGAAACATAGAATCATAAAGGCTGGAAAAGATCTTTAAGGTCATCAAGTCCAACCATCAACCCAACACTACCGTGTCCCTTAAAACATGTCCCGAAGTGCCACGTCTACGTGTTTTTTGAACACCTCCAGTGATGGTGACTCCACCACCTCTCTGGGCAGCCTGTTCCAGTGCCTGACCACTCTTTCCATAAAGAAATTTTTCCTAATATCCAATCTAAACCTCCCCTGCCGCAACTTCAGGCCATTTCCTCTTGTCCTATCACAAGTTACTTGGGAGAAGAGACCAACACTAACCTCACTACAGCCTCCTTTCAGGTAGTTGTAGTGAGCGCGGAGGTCTCCCCTCAGCCTCATTTTCTCCAGGCTAAACAACCCCAGTTCCCTCAGCCACTCCTCACAAGACTTGTTCTCCAGACCCTTCACCAGCTTCGTTGCCCTTCTCTGGACACACTCCAGCAGCTCAATGTCCTTCTTGTGCTGAGGGGCCCGAAAATGAACACAGTATTTGAGGTGCAGCCTCACCAGTGCCGAGTACAGGGGGACGATCACTTCCCTACTCCTGCTGGCCACACTATTGCTGATACAAGCCAAGATGCTGTTGGCCTTCTTGGCCACCTGGGCACACTGCTGGCTCATGTTCAGCTGGCTGTCAGCCAGCACCCCCAGGTCCTCTTCCCCAAGCCTGTAGTGTTGCATGGGGTTGTTGTGACCAAGTGTAGGACCTGTCACGGAGCCTTGTTAAACCTCATACAACTGACCTCACCCCATTGATCCAGCCTGTCCAGATCCCTCTGTAGAGCCTTCCTACCCTCGAGCAGATCAACACTCCTGCCCAGTTTGATGTCATCTGCAAACTTACTGCGGGTGCACTCAATCCCCTCATC
>WEKW01020000.1:29673-44843 GCA_013389905.1 Sula dactylatra
TCACATCAGCAAGCCTCCAGTCATCTGGGACCTCCCCTGTTAACCAGGACTGCTGATAAATGATGGAGAGTGGCTTGGCAAGCTCCTCCACCAGGTCCTTCAGTGCTCTCGGGTGGATCCCATCCGGCCTCATAGACTTGTGAGTGTCCAGGCGGCTCAGCAGGTCATAAACTGCTTCCTCCTGGTTTATGGAGGGTTTATTCTGCTCTCTGCCCCTGCCTTCCAGCTCAGGGAGCTGAATACCCTGGGGATAACTGGTCTGACTTTTAAAGACTGAGGCAAAGAAGGCATTAAGTACCTCAGCCTTTTCCTCATCCTTGGTGGCAATATTCCCCCCTGCGTCCCATAGAAGATGGAGATTCTCTTTGGCTCCCTTTTTGTTGTTAATGTATTTGTAAAAACATATTTTGTCATCTCTTACAACAGTGGCCAGATTGAGTTCTAGCTGGGCTTTTGCTTTTCTAATTTTCTCTTGGCAATATCCCTGTTCTCTTCCTGAGTTGCCTGCTCCTTCTTCCAGAAGTGGTAAACTCCTTTTTTTCCTGAGTCCCAGCAAAAGTTCCCTGTTTAGCTGGGCCAGTCGTCTTCCCTGCTGGTTTGTCTTACAGTACATGGGGACAGCCTGCTCCTGAGCCTTTAAGAGTTTGTTCTTGAAGAAAGCCCAGCCTTCCTGGACCCCTTTGCCCTTCAGGACTGCCTCCCAAGGGACTCTCCCAACCAGTGCCCTGAATAGGCCAAAGTCTGCCTTCCAGAAGTCCATGGCAGTGGTTTTGCTGACCCCCCTCTTCACTTTGCCAAGAATTGAGAACTCTATCATATCATGGTTGCTATAGCCCAAGATGGCCTCTGACCACTACATCTTCCACCTGTCCTTTTTGTAAACTGCAGGTCCGGCAAGGCACCTCTGCTGATAGGCTGACTTACCAGCTGTGTCAGGAAGTTATCTTCCACACAATCCAGAAACCTCCTAGGCTGTTTTCTCTCTGCTGTGTTGTATTTCCAGCAGACAACCAGCAAGCTGAAGCCCCCCACGAGAATAAGGACTAGTGATTGTAAGACTTCTGCCAACTGCTTGTAGAATGCTTCATCCACCTCTTCATCCTGGTTAGGTGATCTATAACAGACCCCCAGCAGGATATCTGCCTTGTTGGCCTTCCCCATCATCCTTACCCATAAGCACTCAACCTTATCATCGCAATCATTGAGCTCTGTACAATCGAAACACTCCCTAACACAGCCACTCCACCACCTCTCCTTCCTTGCCTATCCCTTCTGAAGGGCTTATAGCCATCCATTGCAGCACTCCAGTCATAAGTCATCCCACCAAGAAGCTGCAAAACTTGCAACCCTTCTGAATTAATACAAGATACGGTCCAATATGTTATTATTACATCTGATATCATGGTTCCCACTTGTGCCCCAGCTTCCTGGGAGTGTATTTTATGCGCACAGCAAATTTTAATCTAAAAATGTAATCCTAAATTTCCAGGTTTATTGCTTTTGTTCACAAACTGAAGGAATACTTTTCTCTTTGCTCCCCCCCTGCCCCCAACATTTCATAAACAGTCTGTAGGACAAGAAAAGCTAATTCACTTACTGTAACTCCTGGTGTAATAAAGTAACCAAATTCTGCCCTCAGGTTTACATCTACAGACTTAGAGTTCGGGAGATTAGAGTTAGAGCAGACTCAAATTCTTCCTCTGCAACTGCAACTTTTGAACAATTCTATAGAAGTTTATTACATTTCACCATTTCATTGTCTGGTAACAACCTGTCTGCTCAGCTAGCATAACAAAAATAAATGAAATATCCTATTATACTTACTGGCTATCCTGGAGATGACTGGACTTTCTCTTCACAGGGGGAGAAAAGAGGCAAGGGATTTTATACTAATACATGTAAAGCATTTGCTAAGCCTGTTATCCACAGTGCCGCAGAAGACTACTAGGGTAACATTTTATGGACAAGGAGGTCCAAAACACATGGAGGATGTTTATCAAATGAGACTGCTACCAGGAACTGACCATGAAAGAGTGCACTTTTGGGAAAATGCTTGTCATGAAGACTACATAAAATTCCCCCCTCTCTGACTGCCAGTAGTGGCTTTGTGGATTCCCCTGAGATGATTTACAAACAAAAGACACCAAAGTGCGCAAAGGACATGGTTATATAATTGTGAAGTAATTTCTGCACTACAGAAATAAGATTATGGTAGCAGTAAATCATGTCCTTTTTTTTCTTTTGCGTCAGACAATAGAACATAAAATATCAAAGAATTAAGAGAATTAACTTGCTTCCCGTTGTTTTTACATCAGTTTTGACAGGAAGTAATTACAGGTAGTTTGTTCAGACATGATACTAATATTCTTTTGTGTTTCTGCTGGAAAAACTGCACATCTAACTAAATAGACTTAGTATGATAAACTTTAGATATCAGCTGTACATATCTAATATATCAAATATATCTCAAATATCTGTCTGTCTTAATAAGTGGCTTCAACATTGCAAGCTAAGTTTAGACAAATGCATTTTGCTGCAATAAACATGCGCATTATTGAAACCAGGGCAACTGATCTGTAGATGAGAGTTACTTGTACAGGTAACTGAAACAAATTAAACTCTCCCCATTACAAAACCATATTTGAGTGCGAAATATTTTATTGTTCAACTGAGGTACTGTTATATACTTACATGAAAAGCAACATGGTTGGGAACTGAAGTCAGGCTATTCTGTGCCACATTTTAAGGTCTGTTTCCAGATGCTCATAATCTAGCTTTTAGTTATTTTCATGATCAAATTTGCATTATCCCCAGAAGCCATTACCAGTCAAGGACAAAGCACTTTGTTCACACCAGGAATAAACAATCCCCCCCACCTCTACACCTGTCAAAGTAGCTGCAACTGGGGGAAAGTGATGCACCCACTGGGCAGCGTGTCAGTCTGGAGGAACAGTAGCTGTGGTTGGTCAAAGGGGACATATTCTGTTAGTCAGAAGAGAGGCACATAGGAAAGGATGTTCCCCTATCCAGGAAGGTCTCACTTCTATGTGAGAGACTTGCCTATCCAAGTCCTTCTAGGAGCATCAGTGGGCTTTGGAGTCAAATAATAGTAGTATTTAGTTCCCCTAGTTGGATAAAATGCTAGAAATCTGATGCAACTGTTTTGGGAAGGCTTATTACATATCTATTAGGCAAAGATTACAGATCAGCATTAATTATCAAGACCTAATTTAGAGAATCAAATTTACTTTTCATTTCTGCACTAATGCATTCTCCATGTAATTTAATGTTTTGCTGTGAACATCTTATGTTATTACAAGAAATTATATTATGTATGGTAAGATTTTTAAATTATGTGAAAAATTAACATGAATGTACATACATACAGAATATGTTAGTACTCTGAGAAGTAAAAAAATCACTATGATTACAGAGCAGTTAGCAGGACTGCTCAAAGATTTTCTCTCAAGTAGACTCCTGGGGCAGAAAACAATAACAAGTAGCTCACTAGAAATTCACATTTAGATATGAACTTTCTTCTAGGTGCTGGACTTTTATTACAGGGTAAGGCTGATACAACCCAGGCTTGTAAACCTGTGAGTTTTGTATCTAAGTAACTCTCAAAGCTCTTTTTAGAAAAGGGTCAGGAAATTTTTCTTTCTTGCACCAAAAAAAAAAAAAAAAAAAGTGGGTTTTCCAATTTCTAGGCCCCTCAAGTTTGGAAGTAGAAAAATGTTGTGATTGCAATTATTCTGTCAAACTCACGTGACTTCAACACAATCTAATTGCAAAAATTGACTGATTGAACTAAGAAATAGTTAAGGGATAGAAATTCAAGTATCTGCTATAAATGAAAAATAATTTTATTTCTAGGTGATGCAATAACCAGAAAGAATAAAACTGGGAGATGGTGCAGGAGACTAATTTATGTACAGCCCCTGAGGTAATGAGTGACACATTTTAATGCAGATAATTGTAAAATGAGATAAGACCAATGAATAGATATTTGCTGATAAGAAAGAAACAAAAGAGATGCCAGTGCAGGGGAAATAAAAATAGACACATCTTTTGTCACCCTACACCTAAAATGGCCAAAGTGATTAGGGAGAACATCACTATGTAATGAGGGTGGATTATAACAAAGAAACACCCGAGTTGCCTCTCACATAAGAAACAGCAGTAGCAGCCCGATTTTCTGCTTTTATAGATCTTCCCTGAGTAGAACCCTTTTTATGAAATACAACACAAAACAGACTTAAGATGAAAACATATTTCAAAATGTTTAGGAAGAAAAACAGCAGCTGTGCAAGGAACCCTTTACATCAACATCAAAACTGTTACTTAAGGCCTGAATTCTGAAGATGTATAGTACGTGACTTTTACTGTAATACCAGTCATTTCTACACCTCAATTTGCTTCCATTGAACCTTTCCCTTCCTTGTTGTCATTCAGTTGCCCTGATAATTCACCTGCATTTGCCAGCTGACAGGAGGTCTGTAGAAGCTGTTTAAAAAAAACCCCATACCCTAAAACTACAGTCCTGGAATCCATTTTTTGGCTGTCTGAATGATGGCCAGAGAATCTCCAGTTTCACCTCCCCCCCCCCCCCCCCCCCCNTTTCATGAAGGTCAGTTTTGGAACATTTGGAATTTGACATGTAAAATGTCACCAAAAGAATAAAAACCCCACAGCCCCAAACAGAGCTATCCATTAACTTCCTTATTTGAAAGCAAACTTTGGCATAATCATTTCAGATTTTCGTAGGAAGCAAGGAGAGTGATGGCTGAGAGACCTGCAACTAATCGCTCAAGATGTGTCCTGTAGGTAGGGAGCAGGAGGACACATGATACACGTTTTTTCCCCCCAAAGGGAGTAAATCAGCAAGAACACAGCATGTATCTTGCAAAAATCAGTAGGACAGGCCTTATGACCAAAACAAAGGAGAAAGAAGAAAATTAACTCATAAAAGCACTAGCTATTTGCCTTAGTTTTAGAATGGTGAAAACTACAGGAGATTGGAGCACCTAGAGCTTGAGCTTAGATTTTCTTAGGAGAGACTTAACACCCTCCCCCCTGTCCCCGAACACCAAAATACACATACAAAAAACCCACTCAAAACCGCAAAGCATATTGGACTGTAGAAAACGGAATGTATTTGGTGTGCATGGCATTAAAAAAGTTGAATGTTTTTTTCTGTGCAAGTTACTGTTTTAGATTGCCAGAAGTAGTTGGTTAATCATGTGATTATATGATCTGGGATAAGATCTTAAATATAGCTGTGATGGCATTATAAACTTGCACTCTTCAGATGCAGTTTGAGCCATTCAGCTTTCATTAACTTGAAGAGGATCATGATCTTTGGATATGGTAATACCTGCCTTTTTTCCACCAATTCCTGTGAGCTCTATGCTTGCTACAGGGATGGCTTAGCTGGTGACAGCTACTCATATTTATAAAAACAAAGTGTTCCTTCTACTTCCACCATTCTTCCCGCTTCTCTCTGGGCCTTCTTTGAAAAAAGCACGTGTCACTTTACATTCATTCCCTTTTTGGCCTTCACCAACAATTCTGGCAGGAGATACTTGAACTAGGTTGTGTACTTGATTCAGTCTGGCTGAACTGTGTCCTCCATGACTGAGCCTCTCAGGTACAGGCTGCAGTAAGCCTGATGGGTGTACTGTGCACATGCAAGTCGTCTGCTTGCTGGAAATCTGTTGGACCATGTACTGGATTTACTACATGCATGCTGCGCAGCACCTTTGTAGTATATTGCTCTACAATTGATCTGTCTTACTGTACTAGTCAGTATAAAGTTGTTCTAGTACTAAACTCATCTTCCTCTGGATACGTGGGGATCCAGAGGTCTGCACTGCTGGACATCCAGTAGGTCACTGCTCAAAGGCAGTAGAGTTAAAAGGACCGGAGTATTACAAATGCTGTGCGCACACACAAAACCACCCAGTTAGCTCTTTTATTGTTAGTAGCTCACATGGGAGGGGTTGTTTGCCCTTGCTCCCTTCTAGATCATGATCTCTGTTGCCCAGAAGGCCATGGACCTCTTTGCTCCTTCCCTCCATCCCTCTGCTCTGCCGTTCTGCGTTCTTCACCAGAATTGTTCTCCTCAGTGAAATGCTAGCTTGTGCACAAGGTGGGGGTTTTTTTCCCCCCTTGGAGTTTGAGCAAATATTTTCAAGAGACCCTTGTTCCTACCTCCCCTCTCCTCAATCCTGGTGGCAGGCAGCAGTTGTATGTTCATACTATTAAGTATTTAGATTTATTTGGTTTCATGTTCTGCAGCTTCTTACGTACGGTCTCAGTGTTTAGATATGACTTCTGCTAGGTATGCACAAGTACTTCCAAGCTTATTTATAGAACACTAAACTCACTAAAAACAATGGCCTCCTGTTTATCAATTGCTGATTTTATACTCAGAATAGTATTCCTGAGACCCAAGTTTGAGAGGTGTTATTTAATAAAGACAGTATCAAAGTGGGCTGAGAACAAGTATTCACTCTAATTTAACCATACTGCCCCTTACTACCATGGAACATCCTTTCTGTTTTGTAGAATGCATTTAAGAACCTTAAGGGTCTTTGGTTTTCAATAAAAACCAAAGAACCTCTTAGATTTTGTAGATTAAAGAGGTAGGCATAGGCTAAGCAAAATGGGAGAACCAGCAGCAGCCAGCATCATTAAGCTTAGTCTGTGCCATTATTAAACTAATGCCGATGCCTGCTTTTGAGATATCAACTAATGGCTTGAGGTGCCTTTTTTTTTTTTTTTTTTTTTCGCGCAAGAGGGGCATGTTACTGTTTGTAGTGTTCTTTCTGCCAAAATCCAGTTTGGGCTGTTGAACACTCCCTATCCAGTGCAATCTGGTTTTGTTACCGCCTGTTTTATTGGAAAGAACATCATGCTGCAGGGTATGCATTTGATAGTTAATACACTTATTATCAAGTGCACCTTTTGCAATACCTCTGCATTTCACAACCAGGAAGCCCAGTGTTGAAGGATCCCAAAATTGTAGGTGTTCCCTGTTTTTTCACTGGGACACCCACCAGCAGAAGTACTGAGGTTCGGTAAGGTCCCAAGTTGTTAGAATGTCTCCTACCAAGATGACTAAGAGTGGCCCATATTAATTACCTAAATTAGGAACACAGTGGCCTTAACTCACCTACACAATGTGATTAAAATCTGGACTATTTTCTGAGGACAAAATCATCTCCACAGAGCCAAGAGAACAGAGTAATTCATTGCATATAGTGGAATCAAAGCAGAATTGCGATGCCCAACAGTAGCAACAGCACCACACAGAAATCTGGGGCTTCAGCAGATTCTCAAGGAGAGGAGGATACCATATCTACCTCCTCTCATCCAGCAGCTCTCTGGTTTGAGCTGATTGACAGTCAGTAGGTGTCCCTGACAGAGAAAGCTGCTAGCATGCAAGGTTACTGATGGTTTGGAGGAAATGGGTTTTCTGAATTGTGTAGCTGTTACTGCTGATATCTTCTGCCTCCCTTTCCAGACCAGACATGTCCCCCTAGTAATGCAAAGACTATTTTACTCCTATGCAGAAAGCAGCAACATCAGCTTCAAAAGATCATGCTAACAGCGTATTTGGAACTTAGGCTTTTGTGAGCAAGGAAACAGCTCACACGAACGTGGAAATGTTTGCTTTACTGTTCAGCATTCTCCCCAAGCATTACAGCCATTTACCTATTTTACCAATCAGCAGCTAAAGCATAATGGTAGATAATAAACATTTGGTAACCGAGGATGCATCTTTCTGCTTTACTCAGAACTTGGAGGACATTCAGCATCATCCAGTTCCTGGTGAGTCTGGAAGTCAACAGGAACCCAGGAGCTGAGCTTAGCCTCCCTTTTGGCAAGAAAACTACCACCTGGTGAACGACTTTGAAAGGCTGCAAGAAGTAATCTGATTTGCAACCAGGTTGTGAAGCCCTTTGTTCTCACAAAGAATAAACTCGAGATACTTTGCTGCAGTGAATCCAGTCACAGAGGGCCTAAGGACAACATGAGGTGCATGATAAAAGGAAGTAACAGTGCTCATGGTACAATGCCCAGCTCCGCACGCTTCCGGTACAGTTCCCAGCCAGGTTCTCAGGTATTGAAAAATGATTTGTTTGAAGGTCATCCATTCTTCTGTGCTTAAATAAAGTTTCTGGTGAAGTGTTAGTCATTCACAGAAGAATTAAACCATCAGAGACACAGTTTCATGCCAAGAGATCGTAATATGGTTACACTGGGCCCAAGGCCAAAGGGAAGGTAGTTTGTGAAGCCTAGTTAAAAAGCTTGTATAGTTTAAGAATTTTCTAGGCTCTCTTCCATCCTTAAAATCATCACTCATATATATATAGATAAAGTTTAAGCATTACATATTAGTTTTCAGGCTTTTCAATCAGCTGAATTAAAAAGCAGTGACTGCAAACAGCATATGTTCATAAGAAGTTTATGGAGGCTACTAGATTTAGTGGCATTGCATGTTACCTCATCTTGTCCTTCTCTGCAGGAACATACTTTTGCCAACACATCCAACTTTTGAGTTAGGAAAAGGGACCAGTCTATGAAAGACAGATTCAGGGCAAAGCAATCAATGATCCTAAATCAGGAAAAGCCTCCTGTTTAAGATGAGGCAGTGTGATGATTTGAGGACTTGTCTGTACATTGGAACATAGTGCAAAGATCCTGAGGATAGTACTGGGCAAACACGGCTCTGTAGGACTGGAATTAGTAGCTGCTACTCATTGCTTCTGATTGTGAGTGGATTTAGGGGACAGAGAAGACAGTGCAGGCAATAGATTTTAGTTGTGGATACTCTGGTTAATGATTATGAAGAGCAAGAGATAACTCCTGGTAAAATTGAAAATATCTTTTATTGGAGAAGACATTTTCTTCCCTTCACTTAGAAACTAACATCCCCCCCCCCCCCCCCAAGTTTATGACTATCATCTTTATTTTATGGAATACATCCTTTGTTATATTAAGCCCGAGTGCCTGTCAATAGGAAGGTCATGCCTGTCATACTACTAAGAGACAGCTGGAGCTAAAATGGTGTCATGCTCACAGAAAAGCAGTTTCAGAGGTAGTGAAAGAGCCCTGTCAGAGTGAAGGAATTTTTGCTGACAATTCTACTGAGATGCCACTTCTTTAGGCTCTCAATCTCCTTCTAGCACGTCCAAAATAGAAAGAAGATAGAAGCAACACAAGTACTGGCTCTGCTGCAGACTGGATTGAGCTCTAGGAAGCTTGAAGGGAGCATGTCTGCAGTTTCCAAAGTTATCCTGTGCTTTTGGGAAAAGTAGTTTTGGAACAAGCTTCAAAGAAAATCCATCAGACTTGTAAATCTATTGACCAATTTATATGTTTTAGACTTTCTTCACTACAGATAGACTAGAAACATTTTGATAAAAGCAGTCTAGTCCAACAGCTGGGCTCCTGATTAGCCTTTGCTGCTCTCTTTAGCTCTTAAATTGAAAAGATAAACAGTCTTTGCTGCATGGGCCTCCAAAGCCCCATGTACCTTTGGTGCTCAGTGGATCCAAAAGCACAGGTTTCAGATTATAAGCAAGAAACAAAGAATGATGGAAAGCCAGGAAGTCATCAATCTAGGAAAAAAGTAAAAGTTTTAACTTTGGCTCCTCCCAGCAACTGATTAAAGGCTAATGCAGCAGTTTGGCTGGAAAGACTGCTTCCCTCCCAAGCCCCAGGTAAGCAAGTATTGTAAACGCTTTGGGGGAGTGGCAGCAGAAAAAAAGGCAGAAAATTGCTATTAGCATGGACTTATTGGAGATGGGCCCAAACAAAATCTAAGCCATTCTTCAGCTATGAGGTATGTTAATCTTAGCTATGGATCGGAGCTCTGCAGCTCATGACCATTGTTAACTGAGAATTTTATGTAATATGTTTAAACATAAAAACTGATGTAATATAACATATGTATGTGTTTGCAAGACAGCAAACAAGCAAGTGATAGAAACACACAAACATACACACATTCATTTGTTTTCTTTCGATACAGGAAGCTTTGCCATTCAAAATAGTTGCTCTAAATGATGGGTTGATGACAAGTGCTATACACAGAACTGGGCACCATTTACCATGTGGGAAGTCACCTGTGAGGTAGATCAAGCTACAGATCTGAAGATATAGAGGTATTATGTTCACTGTCTACATCAATGATTATTGAACTTTGTCACAAATGGTAACGATCCTATCAACTGAGAACAGATGCAAGGTAGGACAGATGTTACAGCATGGTAAGGCAGTACTGATGAAGGACATGTGGATAATGAAGACAATTCTCATCCTCTGCCTCCTCCTTCTCCTCATTTTGCAGATGAGGCCACTGTGTGCAGGAAAGGAGCGAAATGCAAGTTTATTTCATGCAGTCGAAAAGGTAGGAAAATTATTGCTCCTACCACTTCTTGCTGCATTTTCTGAGCCACTGAAGGATCTGATGTAGAAGAGTAGACAACTGTCGGGTCACATCCTAATGTTGGTTGCTGCAGTCTAGCTGTAGTTATTATTTCTATTCACAAAGAACTATTTGAAAAAAAAAATGATTGCTCTATCACCTTATTTCTGCCAGGAATGTGCTATTCTAAGGGATCTCTTGCTATATTATTTTTATGAAGAAAAACCTGTGGCATTACCAATATTTCTACAGAGAGCTGGAGTTTAATAAGCTACTACTTCTCCAGAATGAAGACAGCAAAATCTTCATGACAAATGTTTTAACAGCTGCATGTAAGGAGGGTGTACAAGGAACTAAAATGGGGCTGTATGCTAGTATAGATAGGAAAGAATAGGAAATTAGAGTCTTTCATTATTATTCAATGACAAATCATGTTTCGGATTCATATTGGCCTTTACTGGCACATGGAACAGAAACTAAGAGTGTGTGTGGGAGAGGGTTGGTGTGGAATACTGCCCTTTCATTTCCCTAAATAAAAAAACCCCTACTATTATGATGGCAGCATATCATATTTCAGACTTGAGCAGGAGCTATAGCAGGAAAGAGTTTAAAAGTTTTTACATTCTTTTGATCATAAGTGGGAAAACTACAAGCTTTTAGTGACATGGAGCTAAAAGGAAGTAAAATAAGAACACAGAAATATCTTCACTAACATTCAAAGGTTGTCACATGTGCCAGCATCATCAAAAGATTAGCAGGATCATTAAAACAAACAAACAAAAAAACCCAAACAAAAAACCAGCTCAAAACCTCCAAACCACAACCCCAAAACTACAAAGAATAAATCTATTTTCCAATGAAGAATCTAGAAGAAACTGTGAGTGGATATATAGCCAGCTTTAAACAATATATATTATATATTGTTATCAAGTGACATATACATGAACTCATTTGGGAGAAACTAGTAGGAGAGCAAAGGATGGAATACTTTGAATTACAATACTAAGAGTCCAAGCTAACTATAGGAGCATATGAAACTATTGAAAACATATAGCTAATTACAGCCCATAAATGAAACTGAGAGCAAGCCAGCAGCACTAAGGAAAAAAGAAAACCAAACCCCAAAAAACTCCACCATAGAATAACTAAGAATGAGATCCCCTTGCTGGCAGAATAAGTTATGATGGAGAGGGCACCAACACCACAGCCACTAGCAGTTACAATACACAGTAACTTCTGAAACACAGGCTGGATAAAGAGTGCAAAGGAAACCTTCCCCCCCTCCCCAGTTCTTCAGTGAATTAATTACATGAGTGAGGTGTTCGAACACTAACCATGGTTATCCATTCTCTGCAGTACACACTGCAGTACCAATGATAACTCCCTCCCTGACTGCCAAGCTGAGCGCTGGCTGTAAATTTCTCATATGGCAAAAAAACCCCCACCCCAAACCAAAAAAACGCAAACCTCAGCAGGCCTAGATAGAAGTATGGTACAGCATCAGAAGAAGTGTGTGCTTGTACAATTGCTCCCTGCCAAGTTCACTATAGCTTGAGAAGAGCTGAATTATGCTCGCTTGCATGGAGATGGGCCATAGGCTGGAGGTGCCAGTCCTTTGCATATTTCCTTCTGGCTCTTTTCCAGACGTTGCAGCAGATGGGGGGGTGGGAGAGAAGAGGAATGTCAAGGAGGCAGGAAGATATATAATAACTAGATTGTTGAGATCTATTTTAAACATCAAAGCTTTCTGTCATGGCAGTTACAGCCACAGTAAAGTCAAATGTGTCTTTAAATGAAACAGCTGGAAAACAAGATGTTGGGCTGAGCCTCTTGTAAAAGTCTGTTCTGTTTCCACTAGAATTCAGTAGGCATTGGGCACCCGGGCTTCACTGGACTCTGAAAAATCTCAGCCTTAGATTTTTGCTTTAGAAGTGTAGGGGAGAATTTTTCCAGGTTATTGAGAATAAAGTTAAGTGGATTTGAGAGAGAAACTCTTGAGAAATCAACATTGAGTACGTTGTTTTGGCAGTAAGAGATCAAAAGAGTAGTTACCAGATTAAACATACTTTTCATTCTTTGGAAGCTTTGGTAGATTACATGGCCCAGGCAGTTAATTTAAAGACTAGTCCCTCTGAGTTTCCCACTTAGTTGTGCAAAGACAAGCAATTCTAAATACAGTTGGCATTATGCTTTTGTAAGCTATTGGATCTCTTAAGTTTTCTCAATAAAATATTACCTGTGAAATAGAAAAACAAACCAAACATTGAGGCATTTTAATACTTAAAACAACCACAAAAAGCACACAAAACACAAATAACCCCTCCAATCCAGCGCTATTTAAGTTTGCAAATTCAGTTCCTTTACTTAAATTTTTCTGCCTGACATTTTAAATTAATTTTACTTTTCAAACCATATCCATGAAGTACCACTACTCAAAAATCAAACCAAAACTATTTATATGTAATAGATAAAGAAGGAGAAAAGAACAAAAGGAAAAGCAAGGTCTGGTTACCAATGCCATTTCCAGTGGACAGACTGGTTTCAAGAATGAAGGTATAATTAAGCATCTCTATTAAGGGTTGAATTATTCCTACAGAGGTTCTGAATACAGCCAGCATGTTTGGCTTAATTAATGATTAGCGCAGCTGGGAATATGGACAGAAAAGCTGAAGGGATGGTAATGGCTATTGGCACTAGACATGACTAAATGACAAAACAGGATGTGATGTCGTTGTTGTTGTTGTTTCCTTGCTTTAAGTCCATTGGAATCAAAAAGGTGGAAGGTACTTGGAAATTTATTTTTTTCCAAAGTTCATACTTTGCTCATCCTGAAGTCTTAAACTAACACATCACTTGCTAAAATTCTTTAAAATCTAGAGGATGACAAATGCTCTATAAGTTTGATATAATAATTGCCCTTACTTTTATAATAGCACAGCAACAGATAGATAGGCTCAGAATTCAGTTTAAAAACAATGTTAGATACCTGCCAGCACAATCAAGAACACATCTTCTAGATCTGTTCCAACTGTGGTTAGCTGTTTGTACGCTTGTCACATATGATTAGTGATGAATGCATTTTAAACTGCTGACAGTGGAATTCTGGGGAATTTCTTTTTCTTCATACAGCATTTTTTAACCTCAGTTAATGTTCTTTAGAAGTAACACAATTCAGATTCATTTTTATATATAATCTGTTCCAGCAATCTGTTAAACTGTATATTTACATTTCAAGTAAAGGCCCAATTACTAAAGTTTATGAACCTTCTTCAGTGCAACTCTAGCAAGAATTACTGCTGATAATAGCTTATGATACTGATAAAATACGCTACAGTTAGGCTTCACACATTGAGTAAGATCAATCTGCTGTTACTGAAGACCCACAATATTTATTGCAACTTGACTATGAAAATTCCTGTTTATTAAATCTTTTAACCTGTAGATCAGCAGCTCACTTCTCCACATTTCTGCATGCTTACCATTAGGTCAATAATAAAGCGTTCTTAGAAATGGGTTAATGCTTTGGAATGCTTACAGGGATGCAACACTGTCACATAACATTGCATATACACACAGATGATTAAATGCAGTAATACAGGCTTGCAAGAAGTTCTGCGCTGCAACAGAGGCAGTCAGTCCCTGCAGGATCAGNAAAAAAGACAATTTATGTGCATAAAACAAGCATACATGGAAGTCTTCAAAGACTATGGACTCAAGTTTTTACCCATCTGTTCCCCAACTAAGCATGTTGGATTTTCACTACCCAGTCCATTCCTTTAAAGACCCCAAATTTTTCACATGGAGTGTAAACCTGTATGTTCCTTGTTCACTAGAGAGAGAAGCAGCAAAATGAACTGCACCTAGTTAAGAGTTTTCAGCTTAGAAGATGACTTTCAGTTTTTACTATACACATCTTCTGATCCTAAAATTCATACCAGATCTCTGGAAGATTCAAAACTCACTCTTGGGGGTGCTGCCACAATATTTGTCCTGTGTTTTAGTTGAAAGACCACAAGAATTTATTTCCCTCATGCTCTAAGACTTGCTGCTCTCTTTTGAGTTTTATATTGAAGAGGCAATAAAATGATTTGTTGTCTGTTCAGCTTCCTTGATAGTATTGGTGTTTCTATATTGAAGCAGATCACTTACAAAGACACAGTATATTTTTTCATGCAAGCTCTGTCTAAGCTGCGTTACCTCAATACAGGGACAGATAGAGTGTCCACGTAGACAATTACTGTGATTCATTTGGCAGGCAGCTATTTGTAAAATATTGTAATGTTATTGTGTGCTGAAACCACAGTTCAGCCAGTGTATGAACAAAGACTTGCTTTCACTTATTTCAGATTTTCAACTAGCAGCCTACTCCCCAACTGACTGTTATTTCAGGGTTTATTATCCTTAATCTTAGTATTTCAAAGGTTTTTACAGTCTTGCTCTCTATTTAGAAGAACAGGGGTCTGATCTCAGCTAGCTTCTCTAGATGCTAATGATATAAAAATGCGTCAATGGAGAGGAGCTGGTTATACTGTCAGTTACGTTGAGACTGAATCAAAAGCGAATTGAATGCACCAGTGTTCGGATCGGGCCACTATCTAGTGCTGAATATTTTGGTTTGGACCAAGCAGAACTAATGTGAGATAGGATAGTCTGTTTTGTTTTTGTTTTTTTTTTTTTTTTTTTTTTTTTTTTTTTTTTTTTTTTTTTTTTTTTTTATTTTTTTTTTAATCCCCAT
>WEKW01020000.1:47811-70590 GCA_013389905.1 Sula dactylatra
CTACATTGAACCTTGTTTTGTTATCCAGCTGATTTAGCCATTGTTTGAATACTATTAATTGCTCTTGGCTCTACAGAACTTGTGTTCTACATCTCTATTTTTTCCTGTAGTATGATGGTCTTATCAGTAAAGGTGCTTCCCTGTGGACCAGCTATATTTAGTTAATTTCAGTTTCAGTCTTTAGTCTTATAGTGACAGCTGGGCCCTCAAAAGTAGTTTGTAAAAAGATCCATGGGAAGGCATAAAGGACTCCAAGGTCTCAGAACAGGAAATGGGCCTACAAGTGTAGGCTAGATAGGATCTCTAAAGGGATAAAGATAAGAGGTAACTATAGAGACCAACTATTTAAAATGAATGGGGTGATGGTAACAGGTAACATGACGACAGGGGAAGGGTTTTGGGGAACATAGCTGAGCTTTGTTTGGGTTACATGTATTAAGCAGGAAAGTGGTGGTGCAGACAGACTGTAAGAAAGCAGGATCCATTGCTTCATACAGGAGAAGAGTGGGATTTCTGCTTTTTTAAATAGTAGCAGAACAGTTAGGAAGAAAGAACAGCTCTTTCCCCAGCAGAGCAAGTATGTTCCTTGCTTTTTGGAGAGAAGGCTTGTCTCCAGCTAGGAATTCCCCTTAGTGACAGTCCTGAATCATCACAACTTCCAAAATGTTAACTGGGGCATTTACAGCATTGGCAGGGTACATTAGTAAGCTGTTACAAAAAGCTGGTTTAAAATTACTTCATTAGCAGCACAGAATGATTCTGTTAGAAAAACAGAAGACATACTCTTATCCTCAGACCCACACCCTTAGCTTTTCCTACTCTACTTCCCCATGTTTCTTGTGCCACGCCATGCTTATTAGAAGACGACCCTGGAGCTTGTCTCAAATCTTACCAGGATTGGCACGGGCAACACCTCACATATTCATAGGCAACTTCTCTAGCACTAGCTACAGGAACTCTCTTCCCTGCTCATACGACGGCTCTCATAAAACTTTGGTGAACTTCACTATCTTTAAAAACTCTCTCACAGTTGGTTGAAAGTAGCCACCATCTCCAAAGCTGTCAGGGGAAAATGAGACAATATAATCCTACAAACCTTGGTTATTTTAGATCCTTACAGCTTGCAAAAGCTGTAGCAGAGATTATGTTCCTTCTGCACACCTGTTAGAAATACTGAAAGTATTTGGCAAATGGTTAAGTTTACTCTTAGTCTCTTTGTTTTCCCCATAGAAGAACTTGAAAGCATGTCTCATGGCCAGAAATCCAAAAAAAATTTCCTACCTTCTCTGCAGAAGCTATTTTTACCTGGCTTCCTTTTACGGTTCTGCTCACGTTCTGCTAAACTTTCCAGTAACAACACGTATTGTTCAAATATTTTTCCTTAACTCCCACTCATTTCTCAGAAGAAAAACCCAACCCAAAAACCAACTAACTCTTCCAATCCCTCATGAAGTCAGAATATATGCCTAGACGGATGGGAAGGAAAAATGTTAGGGCTGGTTTGTACTTACATTGAAGGTACAGCTATATTTTTAAAGCAACCTGTATCTTCAAAATCTTTGTTTGCTTCAAGTAATTTGGTGGTTTAGATACCCTTTGTTTTATATGGTGTCACCTACGCGCACACAGTTCATCCTGGGTCTCAGCAAAGAATGACATCAAGGAGAGAGAAGTGCTTTTCCAGAGCTGTTGTCTGGCCACCCAGCCTTGCCATTTTGCACTGGTCATTGGCCAGTCTATCTGTGGGCTTCTAAATGCTCTTGGTCATCTTGACCCATTAGAAAAACCCACTTGAGGCTGATGTGATTTGGTTCATGAAGATTTGCAGCATTCACACTTCATGCTTCAGCATGGTGTCAGGCATAGTTCTGGGATTTCACCAAGGAAGGGTGGGAAGCCAAAATGAAGGCTGGAAAGACTTATTTCGGCAGCAGACATGGAAGAGATGAGACTGTTTCCCTGAATGGCTGCCCTTGCCTTTAACTACTGCTAAAGAAGCACAGCCTTCAGCTGAAAGGCAGAGGCTGCAGTGTCTGCTGCTTGCCATAGAGACAGTCTGGTGTGCTCCAATCCACTTCATCTGTGGTCACAGCTGAGCTGTTTGACTGCTGTGCTGCCATACCAGGGCACAGGCAGCTGACACACACTGCAGCCACGGGGCAGCGATTCATAGCTGAGGCTGGAACTTGACCACACGTGAGTGATCCTCAACCCTTGGTTTTTGTATCTCAGGTGAGGGGTGCTGTGTCCCATGTGCCAGGCATTTATGTGCAGCCAGGTTCCAGTCCAGCTGCTCCCTCCAGCCAGCAGTGAGTTGTTCAGAGGCTTGTCAGAAGGAGTATTTTAAAAAACTTTTCACTCATTCCTCATCATGCATGCACACTTGAGTCCTCAGTAACAGAGCTCAGCACACTGCACAGTTAGTGGACCTGGGAACTATTGAGTCCCACAGTTTAGCCTGGCTTTAAACAAGCCAGGTAAGTCATGCAGCAGGGCTGGAAAGTTCATGCCTGGCCCAGATATGCAACTAGTTGCTATCCTAGGACATCCAACACTTTGAACATCATTCTGTAGCTACTTTATTCTGCCTTACATACTTAAAAATATGCAACATAATATGATGGTGCAAAGCAAGAAAAAACAAAAAATTATTGTGGTCTTTCCCTATTGTTTTCCAGTGAGTTTCTCCCATTTTGTAGCATGAAAAAAAACTCCTGTCAATACAGTGCTTTAGCTATGCACTATGATATGGCTCTTCAGATGTTCCCAGCATTGTAGGTGCTGTGTGGCTATCTCTATGCACTAAACAAAAAGTCACTTTGATTAAAGTGTGGACAGCCATATGCTGTATACCCACTGTTCGCTCAACATTGCTGTAGGCAGTTGAATTAAACTGTACAATACATGACACCAATTTCAAAGACAACTTTTCACCCGAGGCATGTCTATCAAACCTTCTCAAATGGAGAAAAATATTTTAAAGGAAAAAAAATCATGTCGTTTTCAGGAAGATGTTATGAAAATGTACGTGTAAGAACGGTAGACAACTCATACAAGATCTTTAATCTGACCTATCAAATGGTTTACCTGTGCTTCAGAATACTCAGAAAACAGGTAAAAATCTTGCTAATGCTAAGTTTAGTCCCTGCTTACAGCAGTATTTTGTCATATAGTTATTGTTTATAAATATTATGTTCTTCTTTCTTTCTAATTCCTCTTTGCCAATGAAACTTTTCTCAAACTGACAGTAAGCCACATCTGAGAGGTTGTTTTGTTTTGCCATGCCTAAGACCTTGAGATTAATTGCTTAATGCTTGGTATGGGCAAAAGTAAACCACAGAAACCTGGCAACAACATTTGAGTCACTAATGCTCTTTTTCAAGCTGTGTATTACTGCCAAGTAGCCCCAAAATTAGCACAGATTAAAAAGAAATCATAAATCAAATCTAACATTTAGGGAAGTACGCTGACATTTCTGTTTGCATAATGGATCAAAACTAGAGCAGCTCCAGCTGAACTGTGCCGAAGCTTACTGTGAATAAGCAATGCTCATCAGTGGAAACATCCAAGGAAGACAGACCATGGCAGTACTGAAGAGTCTGTGAGATTAAAGTTGCTAGCATGGTGTGGTTCTGATCCTGTAAAACACACAAGTTACTTCATGCACATAGAATTTTATGGTTTAGCTGAAAGGGAAAGTGGGTAAAACAATTCTCTAGCAAGTTTTCAGGGTTAGATTTTTACACTGATAAAGAGAAAGGGTTGTAGCAGCTCTATACAAGAAGTGCTTAAGTAAAGGAGGGAAGGAATCCATAGATTTTAATAAAAATTAAAATATTTGTCTTGAGTATGACAGAAGTCTTACACAGAATACAATTAGTTTTTCACAGTTTTCTTAGTCCTTTCATTACAATCAACCAAGCTGCATTTGAAGTCAATTATAACAGTGCAGTAATCCCTGGCCCCTAAATGATGTTGCCAACCTAAACTGTATTTTCTTTCTGGCCTACTGTGAGTTTAATGTGCACAGCCAGAATCCATGCTTTGGATTTGCTTCTTTTTAGACCTTGTGGCACCATTTTCCTCTCTCCTTAACAGTTACCCAGGAGACAGCTGTCAATTGTTTTCTTTTGAAGAAAACACAAAACTATACAGTGCTACATGAAACTGTGCCTCCTCATGCTGCATAGTCCATGCCTGACAACACCTATTTTAGGCTTGCTCTTCAAACATGCTGTTTTCGTGCAAAATGGGTTTGCCTCCCTCCATATCCCCAAATATTTCCTGCCCTCCTTCCTCAGGTTTTGATGCTAAGAACATGTATAATCCCAGCCATCCACTGATTTCGTATAGATTTCCCTTTGCCTTACAGAGGCAGCTGCCCAGTCAGCAGCAGCATCAACACCAGGCATTGCTCTGTTCTGGCAGCCTGTCCCGATTTTGTGCACCTTCCTGATGATGCCTCACTACTGCGATACCTGTTTTAGCAGCAGGATTTTTTCCTTCAGCCATCTAAGGTTCTCTTAGTTAAAAAGCACTTCTATATTTAATCTCATTTCTTAAGGATTAAACAGGGTACAGAAGTTCAACAGAAGATACACTGTGCCTGTCTGGTAATTGTCAGTTCCTGCCACTGTGCTGCCACTTCCTGATCTTCAAGACTCCTACTAGTGTAGTATTGCTATGATTGTAGCCAGCTGCTCAACTAGCCAAGAACAGCCTCATTACAGGAAGCATCCAGATCATTTTCCATCATCACAGAAAGTTATTCCATCCCCTGAAGGCCTTACAGCACAAGGAGTGCAAAGCACACAATGCTTAGGTTTCCCAAGCATGCTGCCCTTCCTGCCTCGAAGTGGAGACTGGTTCAAGTTGATGATTTCCAGACTGATATTTTTTCAGCATGACTTGCTTGGCCTTTTAGGTCACGGCACTACTTGAACTTGCAGGGATTTTGTTTGCATGAAGATACATTCCTGATGTCTGCTATCAGCAGTCCTTCAGCAGCTACCCCACCATGCACTGCTTTGTTTCAGGGTGGGCTTACCTCTGTACTCACCCACACACTGTGCTTATCTTAGACAGATATTACCTTCTCATTTAAGTGTTGGCCATTCACATTACAGAATGCATATTCCCTATAGTACATATCCTGGTGTGAGGTCTCCTGTTGTGCTTCTGAGCTTGCTTGCTCAGTTTGGTGAGCTACTTATTGTGTCTGATCTGGAGAAGAGTCACAGCAATACAATGACCAACAGGATGCACACAGTGCCCCCAGCACCAAGTCAAAACAGAGGATCTCCAAGAGAAGTTTTTGAAGGAAGCGAAGTATTTTGGCAGACTTGCACTGTCCAGTCCTATGACAAGAACCGTTTCACGCAGTAACCTGACTTTAAGCAGAAATAGCCTTTTAAAGAGGCTTTGTTGAAGTGTAAAATCTTAGAACATTTTGGTAGATAGTGATCTTAGTTATGATTAACTCCAACTCAATTCTCTGTTAGTAACACTGAGTCTTAAATGCAAATATTACAGAAAATAAGCTGAAAAGAAGTGAGATCTATGTTCTTGGTCAGGTGCTAGGACCACTACAATTGTCAGGTGAGCAATGATGTGAATAAAAAAACCATAATAATCCTGAAACAGACATTATCTAGACAGACATTAGACAATCTGGTGAGTATTAAACATTCCTGACCCATACATACCCTGGAATCTGACCAGCAGATTTGCCTGTACAAAGCAACAGAAAACCTATACAAAAACCTGCTGTTGTGTGTCAGGTGGCAAAACATGGACAACAAAGGAAAAAACAGAAGAATCAGATTCCACATTCTTCTATTTCTGGGAGGCATCCTTCAAAGGTAGCAACATCCCTTCAAGTATCTAAGAAGAATGCTGTGTAGTTCATCTGGCCAGTGTTCTGTGCTTGCTCACAGTGATAAAAAAGGTGACCACCTCCACTATTATAACTTGCACACCTTATTTTAGGGACAAAGCATGTCTGCTATAGTGCTAAATTGCTCTAAGGCACAACTTTCTGTTCCTCCTTTCAAAGAAAGAATATCCATCTCAGATCTAGTCTTGGGGAACAGGGGAGAGGGAAGCTTCCAAACTGCCTTTGATAATATTTTCTCCTCTTCTGTTTGCTATTTCAAATGTTCATTTTGCTTTCTGGATCAAAGTTAGACAGACTCACAATAAGCAGAAAGGTACAACAAAAATGAAGTGAGCCATAGTAGATGTTGCAACCTGCATAATCACGCAGTGAAACTAGCCCCATATGGTTTTTATACACATATATTTTGAGAGTGTTTGTATAAAGTTGTGCTATTATTCAATCACACTACAAACAGGCCTGTCAGCATTAGATAGGATACTTCACATATTAAAAATTTTCAATCAAAAGCTACTTTAACTTTTCTAGATGCTCAGATCCTACAAGAGAAATCTGCCCTTGATCTTCTGTTTACTGAACAAACCCATTGCATTAAATATATGACAAAGAACAGTACAGATCCCATAGAAGTTATTGGCCTGAACTAGTCAAGCATTTAGTCTTCTACTGGATTTCTGAAAGGAGAATTATGGTACTTGCACACACCTATTAAAAGGATAATGATGCTGAAGAAATTAAACAACCTACACATGATGCCTCTAGCTGTTGTATAGTTTTTGTGCAGTATGCTTTAAATGGCCATTGACTGCATCCACTTTTTTCCAGATGCAGGGAAATACCTTCCTTTGAGACTGTGCCAATTTAAGCTGCAGAGTTAGTCATAGACCACAATAGCTTAAAATTTTGAAGAACTCCATGATGAGAGCACCGAGCTCATGTTCGGGCTGGAACTGTGGGCCTGGTTGTTTCAAGTCCAAGGACAACATACAGCCTGACTCAGTTCTTACATAATGTTGTAAAACATTTCTAAGAGTCTCCCTCTTAATCACCTAGCAAGGAGTGCTTCTTATCCCAGACTTATGGGGCATAACTGGGCAGCACAAGAGAGCTATGCCAACTGACAGTGCTTAATGAGGGCAGGGCTCCAGCTTTTCATCAATAAAAAGCTTTTAAACAACAAGTCCCCTTCTGCTGCAACTGGCAAGCTGAGTCTCTCTCTCTCTGCAGTAGTCAGCATGTAACATTTCAGAGAAAATAAAAAAATAGGGCAACTTCAAAGAGGTTTCTCTTTTTTTTTTTTTTTAAATTTCAATTAAGACACCAACTATTGCAGATGTTTTAACAGTAACCATCAGGAACCAAAACCAACAAAGGCTTTTAAGGTCATTTTACATTTTATTCTTGCTGGAGATCTGCAATAGGGAGTCTCTGTGGCAGCCAAAGTTTGCGGAGATTTAGATAACCCATTTCCCTTATATAATGAATTCAGGCAGAACTGCAAACTTTAAGGTTTCAAATGGACAAACACAGAGAGAGTCAACGTGAAATTGAAAGACATCTCATGCTTGGAACCCGGTAACTCTTTAAGTCAGTTCAGGAAACCAAGTTTTACAGCTTTTAAATTACTGAATTATAGAAGAGCATCTTTAAGATGTAGGTATTTCAAACCTCTGTCTTTGGTGGTGACTACAGCAGAGGGACTCAGTGGGTCACCTTTACTGAAGCAGATCCTGCTTTGGCCCTTGGGGAAACTGCCAGACAAAACAGAACAGGACACAGCTAGTTTGGCTTAATCATCTCCTTTACAACTGTCTTTCTCAGCAGAGTTACTACTAAGAAGCTGTAAAGAGGACAGAACCAGGTTCTTTACAGTGATGCCCAGTGACAGGACAACGGGCACAAATTAAAAAACAGGAAATTAAGTCTGAACACAAGAGGACACTTCTTTATTTTTTAATGTGAGTGTGGCCAAACAGTGGAACAGGTTGTCCAGAGAGGTTTGGAGTTTGCATCTGTGGAGATACTCAAAAGTCGTGCAGACATGGTCCTGGGCAACCTGCTCTAGCTGACCTTGCTTGTGCACCACTGAAGCTAGAATGTACATCAACTGGCTCCTTACACTGAAATAACATTTATTTTTATTTTTTGGTGGAACTTTCAGAAGCCTCAGTAGGTTTTCACATCTATACACATTAGCAATGATGATGTCCCAAAGTGTTGTCTTAAAGAATATTTTATATGTAGCCTGATTAAGCAGACCTCCCATAGAGTGTTATCCAAAACTTGTTAGGAGATCTTCAAGTCTGTTTTAAGGTCTGGTAATTTGCCTGAATTCTATTCCTAAACAAGATGGCATAGTCAGACTTTTCTGGGACAGTACTGACATGACTGGAAAGCTCTGACTGCTACTACAAGTTAACTATCACAATACAGAACAGCAGCAGCTGGCAAAGTGGCCTTTTATAAAATCACCTAAACCAAGTTCTGTCAAAATTAACATGCAGCCTTCATCTACTGTAGCAAGACTAAGAAGTCACTTCCTACTTCAGTAAAGTGGGTTTTCTATGGCTTTCCTGGGGCTCCAGTGTATCTCTGTGTTATTACTCTTGCAAATAACACAGAACAGATCATTCTTACATTTGCTAAAGATGTTATGGACTATAAGTGTGCCTTTAGGAAGTCTTGAGTGCAACATATGTTTTAGAATTAACATTTGGTATGGGGACTCAAGTAAAGCATGTAATCCCACTTACAGGTCTAGACCTATCTGTCAGCAGTACTGCTCTTACCCATCTGCAAAGAGACAGCAAAGTAAGTTCTTGACTTTCTAGTGTCAAGAGGAAGAGGATGGAAGTGATGTGGGAAGTGGACAGAGGAACAAACAGAGACTCATTACAGAGGGAGGGATAATACATCAAGTTAGCCTTTTTTCAAGAAACACAGTCTGTAAGTGCAGCTATGCATCTACGCATCTTAACAGCCCATCGACATACCGTGACAATGTGCTTCCACTGTCTGAGAACTGGTTTCATTGTTTTGCTTCATCAGGTACACAACAAATTGGAACACCTCAAACAAGGAAAGCACTGAGTAAAGCCCAGGATCTATTACTTCAGAACAGATTTTCCCCTCTCCTCCTAAAGCAAGCATTGGGGAATAAAAGTTGAACTCATCCCTCATAGTGGTGGATATGCCACGCATTTTATGTGACTATATGAAGAAGCTAGGCCAGAAGTAAATTTTCAGAACAGGATGCCCAAGGAAAATCAATATCCCAGTAACAGCTATTATCAAGAAAGATTTCTCAAGATTACCCTGTTGTTCAGATAAAAGTATGTGACTTTTAACTATACGTACTTAACAATGCACTTTTGAGCAACACAAGGCTTCAAAGCTTTTGCTGTACTGTAAACTTCATTTGCAGGAGATGCAAATGAAGAAGCAAAAGCTACTAGAAATGAATGCAACAGAACAAGCACTTTTAAAATTTTCAAGGCATCCCTTTTCCTATAACAATTAGGGTCAAAGTGACAGTTAAAAAACCCAAACAAACACCCTTCTCCCCCAAACCTCTGCACCACAAAAACCCAACCTTCTGAGATAGAAACAAGCCAGATGCTCCTGGAGCCTATCTGTTGTTTCTGGAGGTGGGTCACCTGGACATTGCCTTAGTTCTGTTTCCAGTTAACTGATATTTTTAGGCTATTCTCACCTCTTGCCTAGTATTTGCTGAAAAGAACATGCAGCTGCAGTAATAGCTTATTGTTTAAGTCTCCTAAAGCCCCTCAAACCCTGAGAGAAAAAAAATACATTGATTTCTGTTCTATAGTAATTTTGAATTAATTATAAATGAAAAGCATCTTTTATGGTTTATATATAACTACATTAGTAACATATAGCAAACAAATAAAATAATTCCTTAAATGTTCTGCTTATATCTAATAGTTTTCCACTTGACTCAAGGACCAGTCCTTAAATAACACCTGCTTGTGCATAGGAATAAGACTTCTTCAAAACACAAAGCAAGGGCCCAAACCCATCATTACAGCTGACTACAGTTTGTATTACTGTGGGTAGTCCCATTACACCATTGGTGAGGTTTGGCACAACTGAGCGTTCCGAAACAAAGGCAGACAATGAATCAAACAAGGTAGAAGAGATCCTCTCTAACAGGCTTAAAACTTCAACAGCAAAATCAAATAATTGTCTTCAAACTGCACCTCATATAGTCATGCAGCATACAGCCCATGTTCAGCAGAAGAGCTCAGCATAACCCCTTCCTCAGCCACTACTCAAAAAACAAGAAGAATGCAAACACACTTACCTGAATATCCGTGGGCTACATAGATACTAGCACAGACTGGATCCCCTTTATATGACAGGCCTTCCAGTGCTGCCTGTTCCCAATGTTCAAGTAAAGAAGAACTGTTTATGCTACTGCACTGATAAAAATCACCTCAGAGAGGCCCAGAGCTGCCCTCATAGCTCATAAATTATATAGCTTTACTCTGCTTGGCACAGGCTTGAACCCTGTTATAATTTAGGTTAAAAGACAACGCAAAGTTTCTGCCTTTTCAGAGCCCTTCGGCAGTTTTGCTGCTGAACCACAGGGTCTGGTCAGGCCTCTACAGGTGTTCTTAATTAGGAGAGAATCCACATAAGGTACTAGCCTTAAAGATATATGTCTTTTAAGCACAAGCCTTCAAAACTCAGCCATATCATACTGTCATCTTCACTGAGTTATGCTTACAAAGAGCACAGATAAAATAGTGTTTAATCAGAACGGCTGTTTCCCTTTGCAAGCAAAAGATCATGAAATAGCTATCCTGCAGTATGAAAGCATTGAGTTATCTCATCCTAATGTAAGTGCCTAGTTGATTCACCTTCCTGCCTTTGACTTGCTTTAACACTTAGATTTAAAAAGTACTTCTGTCCTTGGAGGCAAGAGTAGTGTATAAAAAACAGCACAGACACTTCTTGCAGAATTTGATTATCTTTGGGGAGCAAATCAGCTGGCCTCTTATTCATGTTTTCAAGAGAAGACTGAATGACCTTAAAAACAAAGACTTCAGAGAGACAGTGTGAAATCATGCACAGAAATAAATATACAGCTGTGGCCTGGATGATCAGTAATGGCATAGGGCCTGTGAGGATGTATGGAAATAACATTTTTTGTTTTCAAAGAGCCAGAGGAAAAAAAAGACACAAGCAATTAAGCCACACAGTGCCATGAAACATATTAGACCCTGTCTTAATGCTGCATAAAATGAGACAGGCTTACAAAAGCATTGTCACTGACATACCCCAGAAGGTTCTCCAGGGCAAGTGCCCTGTCTTTCTAAGCACCAAACTTCCAGTGCAGTCTAGCAAGGAGTCTACCACATGAAGCAACTAGTAGGACTGAGACTGTAGAGATTTGTCTTGTCAGAGGTTATAAAATGCTGTCAGTGGAGCATTTTCTTGTTCCCCAAATTAAGAACAGCAGAGCTGTTCTGTGGCTGAGCTGGTTGGACCTTCCCTTTTGTTTTTCAAAGGACTGAGGATCATTTATAGCCTGTGGAAGTTCCCTACCAGGTTCTCTACAGTGAGACTGTGCTCCTGGAGGTTCCTGCCTTGAACCACTCTGAAGCGGTTGTGCTGTTTCAGGACTCTTCAGATCACTAACTCCAGAGCATAAACTTCAGAAAGATTTCAGGACTGAAGGGGCCAGGGTAGGATTCCATCTGTGCAAAAGCAGCGTGAGGTTGGTATAAATGGCTCTAGGCCTATGCTACACTATTTGGGGTGCCGTTTTAGTACCTAGAGCATCCCTGAAAGTTGAGGGATAATATAAGGCTGCCTTTGTCCTCCCTAACTATTGGACTATGCCATCTAAATTACAATTTTAGGAGGCACAAAGGAAGAGGGAATACTCATACTTCTCCATTTAAACCTAATTTAGATGTTATTCCGAACCATGTCTATAATAGCCCCCAACCTCTGCCAATGTTTATAGTCAGCCTAAGAACACTAGCCTCTGCATTTGGGTTTCTGATCAAGATGTCCAAAGTATGTGAATAACTTTATAGAATCAACATCTGAGCTGTGAGAAAATTTGGATCATCTGATAAAACCCCAAAATACAGTTATGCAATTTCTGTAGCATAGATCAACAGACCTAAACATGAAGTGCAATCATAGAGAAAGTCTTCCCAGAGACAATCTCTGGGTTAGATTTTGATCTGATTGATCTTATGCTAATATAAGTTAATTTTCAGATTAATTTAAGAAGGGTGTTTTTAATGTCTCAGTATTCCCACACATATGTGGCTATTTTCAGAACTACTCAGATGACATTTTCAGTGATTACAGGGACCAATGATGAGTCTGCATATCCTTGATGCTAGATGTACAGCAGCTGGTTTTCAGGACCTCAGCTCCACGTTGCTATAACAGTAGCCTGAACTGAAGCTGCCCAGAACTCCCATCTGCCCTGCAGCACATGATGCCAAGTTCTTCTCCAGGAAGGGATATTTTCTCTTCCTGATATTGGCAGTGGATGTTGTAAGAGAGAAGATATGGTGAGCAGCATGCCCATCAAATTGTGCTGCAATAGGTGGATTTTTAGCTGCAGGTACTCAAGCTTGCCTACAGGGTGCATTTGACCATGAGTATACAGTCACAATGTGGGTTCAAGGGAGGTTTGGGTCTGAGGATGAACTGCTGCATATCCCAGCTGGTGTCCTGTACATGTCAGTAACATAACATAATAATATTTTGATTCAGTAGGTGTTGTTTCTGAGGGCTTCTAAATAGTTGCTGAACCTTCTTAACCATTTTTTATTCCAGAAACCTTCAGTGTTCCCAGCCTCCAGTTCATACCCAATAGGGTATAAATATTGATTTTGTAAGTTTGTAAGGAACACTGTGGGAGAAGGACTGTTGGGAGACACTGATTTTGAACTTTACATTTGTGCCATTTTCTCCTAACTTGATATAAAAAATAATCGATAAAATTCTGCATTCAGTCAGATTCTTGTAAGTGGAACTTCTTTGGCTTTATACAGATGTAACTGAGGACAAGTACTGAGTTCAAGGCATTGCCATGCAAAATTAAATGGTATTTGGTCATATTAGTTCAGTTGCTTCAACTTGTCCATTGGTACCTCATTCAGAGGAGAACAGATAATATACTGTCATGGTTTTACCCCAGCAGGCAGCTAAGCACCACACAGCCGCTCGCTCAGTCAATGGGGGAGAGAATCAGAAGAGTAAACATGAGAAAACTCATGGGTTGAGGTAAAGATAGTTTAATAAGTAAAGCAAAAGCCGCGCACACAATCAAAGCAAAACAAGGAATTGTGCTACTTCCCATGGGCAGGCAGGTGTTCAGCCATCTCCAGGAAAGCAGGGCTCCATCACACGTTAATGGTTACTTGGGAAGACAAAATGCCACCATTCTGAACATCCCCCCCTTCCTTCTTCTTCCCCAGCTTTTTAATGCTGAGCATGATGTTATGCGGTATGGGATATCCCTTTGGTCAGTTGGGGTCAGCTGTCCAGGCTGTGTCCCCTCCCAACTCCTTGTGCACCCCCAGCCCACTCGCTGGTGGGGTGGGTGAGAAGCAGAAAAGGCCTTTACTCTGTGTAAGCACTGCTCAACAATAACTAAAACATCCCCGTATTATCAACACTGTTTCCAGCACAAATCCAAAACAGCCCCATACTAGCTACTATGAAGAAAATTAACTCCATCCCAGCCAAAGTCAGCACAGATACCTACTACAGCCTTCATGGATATTTCTAGGTGGAGGAGATCTAGGGAGTGTCAGGAGAGGAGATGGTTAAATAGGTACAATGAATATAGTGTTCCAGTCCACTTTCAGAGCTACTCTGAGCCTTGCACAGCTCTGAGGAGATTGTAGGACTACTCTCCACATCTATAATGTCTTTTCATCATCAGCTTTCTGAATCTGCAATTACTTTTGTGGCAGGTGTATAACTCTCATCTGTCCCATCCCAAATATGAAGAGATAATTTTTCCATCTTACACAAAGTAAATGACAGTTAAGCTAAACTTCTAAAAATAGTGATTGCATTCATCACTGAATTCTGACTGTTCAGAGTACGAAAAAAGTCAGTATTGAGTACAACAATTATAAAAATGTAAAATCACTGTTTCTTACCTTATCTGGCCTTAAACTGATTTCTTTTCTGAAAAGTCACTTCTTAGTGCAAAAATGTTATGAATGCCATTCTGGGAAATGACATTCCTGATTTACTTTCTGCATTGTATAATTCTAACAACACTGTCCTTTACTTTTTACAAGAAATCTTATTTTTTAGAGTCGTCATATGGATATAAAAAAAAAAATTGAGAATCAACCATAATAAGCAGCACACAAGTGTCTCACCAGAGAGAAAGAATGCCTAAATTATGCACAGAGGACAATAGTGAACAGAACCTTTCTATCTCCACTGAATTCAGAGGTGCCCTGAATGGACTTGCTGGCTTAGTGTTGGTCAGCCTCACCACCTGAATTAGGAACCTACATTTGGTAGTGGGACTACTTCCCACTATCTCTTCTGGAAGTGCATTTTCAGTTCTGGATGTCTAGAAAGTCCTCAGCATCACCTCAACACCTAGTGCCAAATTACCATTAATTTCCAAAAAGTTCTAATATGAGAAGCAATTATGGAAAACAAGATTCTTGGCTGAGAGAAACTGATGTTATCATTTGAAAAAGATCTGGAAAAGCAACAGTGGTAATGATATGAAACATAAATAAGCACAGGAGACAATATAAAGATGCTGAGTTGGGCAGGAAATTATTTCTAATATGAACTAAGTCTCTCTTTTATAATACCCATTCCATTAAATAAATGCATTTAAATTGCTGTTTAGGTGCCCTGATTCATTGCTATTTACAGCATATTAGTTTAAATGCAGAGTTCCTTTAATTCTTGCTAGGTCACTAATTGTGGTAATGAACAAGGTGTACCCTCAACCATTTGCTTTAAAATGATTAAATTCTCTTTTACAAAATAAAATGGCTTTTTTTTTTTTGTGNAGGCTCAGGATGATACAATGAAAGTTTAAATTAAAGACAAGACAGTTTCTCTTGCACTCTAAAATCTGTGACTGCCATGAAACAATACCCTGCTTAATATCCACACACTTTAATTCTCAGCAATAAAAGTTACAGAAGCAGCAAATTAATTATTATTTGATTAACTAGTTAATTGTGTTATAAATAATTTAGAGAGTTTCCTTTTCTCACTGGTAGATTCTTGATACAGAAAAATTACTTTAGTACCAGTTATTTATAAATAGTTTTGATTAGTGCCTTCATAATTTCAATGAGTGTTTCTACTTTGAATTGCTGTACAATGAATAATTATGAATTTAATCCTGTAGCGTATAACATGTATAAACAATTATTTAATTCACTACAAAATAGATGAGGAAGATGTCTAGGAGAGTAATAGTTCAGCTTTGTGAAATGGTTGCCTTGCTCTTCTTGCCTTCCCAAATAGGCGAATGGCTGATTTTTTTTTTTTAAACTAAGTATCTTCAGGATCTTTTGTAATACAACCCAAAGTTAAAGAATTCTTCTTTAAATCTGCTAGCTTATAATATCATACAATCCAATTTCATCCATTCTCAAAGGGCCCCATTCAAAGCTTTGAAACTAATGCCAATCAGTTTCTTCATTATTTCATAATAAATCACAGCGTGATCAGTGAGTTCTCTGAGACACTTCTGTGTCTTCTGCATCCTCTGTAGAGAGTGCACTGAAAGCCAGTTCAACATATAATTTGGGGCATGGCATGACAATTTAATGCAGAGGACAAAACCACAGAAACGAAACTTAGCTGATGTATGAAAAAGGTGGGAGTGGATTTATAAATGTTGTAGTTTTATAAAAGAACTCCCATTTAATGGCAGTGGTGCCAATGTGTTTACTGACTAACTTGAACTCTGGCAGAGTATCTAACATGGCTGCCTCTTGAAAGCAGAGATGGGGAATGAGAGAAAGGCCTTCCAAAACTGTTCTATCAGATTTCTCACTGATGAAATAGTACATATATCTCTGCAAAAGTATGCTATATTTATAAATATAATAAAGGTTCTTTCAGTTTCGTAAAAAAGAAGAATAACGTTCTTTAAGTCAGGGCTTTGTCCAGTAACACAGAACATCTCTGTTCTGTTTTTAGCAGTGACACATACTTTAAAGGTGCACTAGCAAACCAGCAAATTATTTATCACGTGTGTCAATCTCTGAGCTGTAAAATGTAACTAGTAACGCAGGGAAAGCAGCAAATTGCCACATTATCAGTATCTGTTTTCTGATGATGATGATGGAAAGAAACAGGAAGAGAAATGAATTGTGATATGCAAGTAAAAACTGAAAGAAAGTAAGCTGCTGGGGACAGTAAAGTGGAAAAGGACAAGCAATTGGAGAAAAGGATATGAAAGAAGAGAAATTGAAGCAAAAAGGAACAAGAAGCAGATGGGAAACAACTTAGTAAAGAAAGTAACTTGATACAGATACTAATTTACAGTAAAAGTATGAAGTCTCATTAAATACATAACTATAATGCAAAGGAATACTCTCACAAAACTTGTTTTGGCCAGATGCCTATGTTACTGAGTCCCATAAAACTCAGTTAAGTTATATCTCCATTTCAAGGTCAGAAGGGCTCACCTAGCCTGACTTCTATTCCATATGCAATGCATTCCACCCAGCTTTCACTGTATTGAGCACAGTAACCATACAGAAGGAAATACCTGGCATTTTTTAAAAGTCTATTTTAAAAATCTACTTTTTCCCCATATTCTCTGCACCTTCTTGGAATATCCAAACCTTCAATTTATTGAAGGCACTAAGTATAGGCTCTTCTTTTATGTGGGCAGAGATCAGTCAATGTGTTCTTAGAAGAGTTGCCAAGAACTAAACTGTCTTTGAGAATGGCTTGCTACAGGTTTCATTTTAAGCTCAAAACCTTTGTAGATGTTATTTTCCTCATTTAACACAAGCATTCAGTGATAACCTGTGAATCCAATTACAATGTATTACTCAGAGGCTTTCAGTTTTCTTAATTTCTTTATAACCAACAAAAATGTTCCCTTAAGAATGTGAAATACCTTTTAATTTATGAATTCATTTGAAGAGATGCCATCATTCCACTTACTACCCATGTGTTAAATTAGTACTTTTCAATTCATAGACTTTACCAGTGAGCCTCAAGGACTTTTTTCCTTGCCTGCACATAATAGTACTTCCTACCTTCCTTTCTCTCCTAAATAGAAAAGTGAAGTCATTGCCAGTGTTTAGGCTCTAGGCAGTTTCTGGCCTCAAGTTTTTTTCTCACAGTTCTTTCCTCCCCCCGCCGAAGACGCAGTGATTATACCTGTGATCTGCTGACATGTTGGTGCCTGTGCGTGTCGGAACCTCTCCTTGTCAGTGAGGCTCTGCTTCAGCGCTAAGTACAGTGTGTTGATTACAGCGTGAGTTGAGATTGAACTCGGGACCATAGGGCTGTGTTGCTTCTCCTGCATAACCATCTGAAACAAAGGCTGTCCCATCATCCGTGGATTTTTGTCGTTATTTAATCCCCAGACTTCTTAAAGTCCAAAGAAGAGAATTCACCAGCAGCTAACCGTACTGTGTCCTCAGTTTGCTTTGGTACATAGAGCCAAGTTTCAAGGTTTGAAAATGAGCCTTCTTCCCAGATTTGCTTCCTGTTTGGTAAATGTTGCTTTTACTCATTTTGCTAATTCAGCAGCAGAAGCCAGGGCGGTTTTTTTCTTATAGTCTGCTTGGGAAAATCTTATGAAATTGCCCCTACGAAATTAATTTATTTTGGTTAAAATTATACAAGCCAATGAATTACTTGTCACTAGACATTCAAGTTTTGACATGTTTGCATTTACACCAGTGGCTCTGATTTTCTGACTTATCATATTATAGGCCAATTGGAGTTAAGAGTATGTTTTATTAATGAATCCTACTCCAGTTTGGTGGATCATAATTAAAAGGAAAAATCCTCGTAGGCATCTAGAAGTACAAATATATAACTCTTCTGCTTATGTTCCACTGAGGATGCTGAAGAACATTGTGAACTAGAAAGATCAAATAGGCTACAAATCATGCAAACTGACTAGATTTGTATTAATAAAGTCTCATGAGGTAAGAGGGGATCCAAGTGCTCTACTGACTTCCAAGGGGCATGCATTAAGTGTTTAACAGATACTCCGTTCAGAGCATTTTCCTGTGTGAAAATGACTCTTTTGGTTGTGAAATTTTTCAACTATTAGGTGAATCTTTATAATCTGCACTCTCTAGTGCCTGAAACCTGTGTTGGGACTTGCATTCATTCTCATATCCAAAATGATGTAATGAGAAAACAGCTAATGTGCTTAGTCCATTAAGGAACTAACGTGGAAAGTCTTGGAACATATATTTTTGTAATTAGCATGTTTGCTGACAAAAGCTATTTGTGTGTTGATGTCAAGCAGCATCCTTATATTTTATACGCAGATGAGACTGCATGTAAGTACCTTTAGAGCTGAAACATGTCTGATACCGAGCAACTTTCCTATCCTTTGGAAAATGCCTAAAGGGCATGATTGAAGAGAAATTGCTTGGGTATGGTTATCAACCTTCAAGGTTAAATCTCAACCACAAGGATAATTTATACTGTCTTCGACGAGACTGTGGGCCACACTGTTGTGTGCCATTGCTTCTACTGCAGGGTAATGTGATGGAGCACAATACTGCTGCTGAAGTTGAGATATCCCTTAAGTGTCTACTGTATCCATTAGGCTCTGAAAATTGCAAATCACTGACTACATGAATTACTCTGGAACAGTTTAGCATGTGTGTGGAGTTTTCACTATCAAAAAGCTCTGGCGATTCCACATTAGAAAGTAATTTTCCATATGGCTTACTGGGAATTTAGGCCCATAAACAGATACTCAGCAGTGATATTTAATGCAGTTTATTGAACAGGTTTACAGATTAGGGACATAATTTTCAGAGCTTTGTCAGTTTCTGTCTGAACACACTGATTTTCTGCCTGGGAATTTGACTTTTCCCCTTGTATTTTACTTTCCTTTGTTCTCCATTTTGATGATAAAAGGTAAATGCAAAGGTAGGATTGTGCTGATGCAATGGAAACATACTTCAGTGTAGTTTATAGACAGAACCTCTGCAAGAAATAATGTTTATGTGATCATCTTGTCTTGCTGCAGATGTTTTAGATTAAGCTTCTTGCTACACAGTCTACAAAAAATACATGAGCAGATACTATAATATGTTCCGTAGAAAATTGATACAGAATAGAAGCTGATGTGAAATTACAATGAGCAATTTAAGTGCAGACACGGCAATATCTAGTTGTTTGCACTTAAGTGTTTATGAGCAGAATAGTAACTGAACACGAGGACCTGCTCCATAACCAGGTCCGCTGGGTGCCCTAAGAGTATATAAATATAAATAGCAACATATGGGGTATGGATTCATTTGTACTCTACTCTCAACAGTTTTGAAACATCTTTGTTTTGGTAGAAGGAAAACAACCAAACGCAGCAAGTATATGATAGTGTGCAAACCTGTCACAAGGAATAAACAGCCATAGTCTCATCTCTTTTGTGCCTCCTCCAAAAGGGGAGGCGGAAGGCCTGCTTTGGATTTGCAGCCATGTACATACTTCCTGTTCAAAGTCTGCAGGGAAGCACAGGCTGTGAGCACAGAGCATGATAAGGAGTGGTTTTGTCCTGCAGTAAGAGGGAAGCCTTATAACTACTATAACCAGTGTTCTCATCACACTTACTATCCAAGTAATACCTTTCTCCAGGAGGAGGAATGTCCTTCTTTACTGCAAGGACTTTGGGGACCGCAGGTGTGCTTAAAAAAAAATAAATGTCATATTGTATCAATATACTTATCCACCATCTAAAAGAACAGCTCTAGCTGCCCATGGATTTTCCAGTTTATTGATGTGCATCTCAAAAAGGTTCCTGAAGGGGTGCTCTCTCAACCCTGCTTCTTCCACAGCCCTGGTATAAAGGAATAGGTCTATATTATCTGTGAGATCTGAGTCCATGCTCTGCAGGGCGCTGGAGCAACCCAGCAGGACAGAATGCTTCTGATCCACTTGACACCTCCTGACTTCAGCTGACAAGGCACAGTGGCACTGTTGGTGACATGAGCTCTGGGGAACTGCCTGTCATGTCACATCTGGGGTTTTTGCCTTTTTGGCATCCGGAATTTGGCCTTCAATAATTACTCACTTCTGGTTTGGAAATTTGTTTTTTTCTCTCCCATAAGCAGACCTCCTGTTTCCTTTTCCCAAACCTGCTTTTCTTTGGTTTTGTTTTTGGGGATTTTTTAGTGCTTTCAAGTAAAATTTGGCACTTGAAGTTCTTTTTTAATAATTGGCAATATTTCTCTGGTTAATGAAGGTCATGGCTAAGGTTCCAGGATTAGGTATTGTTAAAAGCTGCTGTACCAAGTTCCTCATAAATCATTCCCATAAATTACCCAGCAGATTCTTTTCTAGTGTTTGTCATGCTAACATGATTTCAATTCAGAAAGGAAGACAAATGTTATTAGGGCTCAATGAAGCAAATACACGAAAGGGTCATTTAACATAACTGATAAAACTGGCAGTAGGTGACATGAAATTTCTTGTCTGACTTATGCAAATATCTTAAGTTTCTGTATTTATGACATTTTCTTTTGATTCATAAAGTTTGATGTGTAAATTTTATGGGTAAACAGATTTTTGTTGATTTTTTCCAACTTACTGTAAGCTTCCTCAAAAAAGAAGTACTTTTTTTATGTACAAATTTTGCAGCGTGATTATGACATAACAGTATTTTTACATATAGCTCTTAATAGCAGAGAGAGAATTTTGAAGAGACCTGAACATTAAAGACAAAATATACCACAGTAACTGAATAATACTGTGGTAATTTGTAAAGCTTGATGTAAGCACAAACTAATAATGGGGTCTTCACCTAAGATGTGTAATATGGGCAGAGAGTCGGGTAATATAGCATCTTCATTTCAGTGACTAATATCATCCAATTTCATCAGTGACTAGTCTCACCAAAAGAGGTCTGTTCTTTGATGTCAGTGGATACTGAATCAGACTTTAAAGGGAATGCATACATAATTATGTTACAAAAGCCTGAGGTTCCTTTTTAATTTTTATATGAATACCTGAACGACCAACGTTATGAATTCATTGTATTGTTCTTTTTTTTTTTGGGGGGGGGGGGGGGGAGGAGGGGGGGTAGTAACAGATTAAAGTATAATTAGTGGGGGAAAAGGATTTCCATCATATGAAACATTTCAAGGTTTCTACATCCCTTTTGGATATGAACCAGTGCGAAAAGTTAAGATTTGGATTTTCTGTGTTTGAAATGCTATTCTGAAAATGCTCTCAAGCTTGAAATAGCTCACTTAAGAAACTGTAATGCCTTTTTTTACTTTGACTCTGTTTTAATATAAAGTATATTTCAACTTTTTATTTTACTCTACTAAATCTTAGGTATTTGTCTGTATCAAAAGAGATATAAGTATATACTTGGAATAGTACTTTATAGTTTTTCATATGATAGATCTGGCTTTATCTGTAGCAACTAGTGCTATCACATTCTAGTTAAGCTGACACAGAGAAACATAAAGGCACTCCTCACAATAGCAAGAAGTTATTCTGGTGTTTGTGAAATACCCCATCCTGGATACAGTTTTTTAGAGAAGCCATACAACAGGCAATTGACACTGCTCCTTCCCCTCATCAGACATGACATCTTATCTCCCATGAAGCAGCCTGAAAAAGAGTGTGCGTATTATGGGGCAGGATGCAGATGCTGCTCTTTCATGGAAAGATTTATGCTGACAGAGCTCACTTACATACCTTTGAAGAAAAGCAGCTGGAAAAACAAGGCCTATGGATGAGTTCTTGAATTTCTTCCAGAGAAAAAGTGACCCAGACTGATAAACCATACATTCCTACAGTGGCAGGAAAATGCATACATACGTCCCAGCAGTAACTCCCTCTACCAGCCTTAAACATTTTTTCCGTATATTCAGACTCATAGGTGATACTGCAAAACAGGCACAAACCTCTGATCTTTCCCAGAGTCTAAAGATTTCCAACTGTAAATCCTAGGAACACTGCAAAAGTTATTAAATACTATACTGAAAGGGTTCTACAATCAAAAGATTTTGAGGCTCTACTTTAATGAATTTTCAAGCTGTTATCTTCCCTCCTTATTTGCACATTATCCTTTTTAATTGTTCTTCTGATTGCCTGCAAAAATTCAAATTCAGAACAGGTATTTTCAGTCTCCTCCGGCCTTAGTTGTTCCCCTATTAATATCTATGCAAAGTATGACTTACTAAATTGAACTTGCAAACATTTAAAAAATGATTTCCTTCTCTCTTTGAAAGCATTTCATTCACAGTAAGATTTCATTCATTAAAAGCACTGAAGCATCTCAGGATACCTGCAACTTTTTTTTTCCTCAGCCCCCAGCTGTCATACTAAATCCTGTGGTCTCTTGTCTCACCTTTTCCTGCTCTGTGGAGCAGTCAGGCTGAGGATCCTCTGCAGCCCTCTGGGATTAAGGAAAGTGGCATGAGGAAGAAACTGCAGAAGGAACACATGTGCAACAAGCAGGAGGAAAGATTGTTTTGGGAACAGAAGAATTAATTGCGGGTGTGTGGAAAATTAGGTCACCGTCACCCTCATTTTTCAGACTATTTTAAGGCCAGATAACTACTCACAATCTGGTCGTGTGATAGGGCCAGAGAGTTTTGATGGGGCTTTTAGAAAAGTCATAGACAATTGGACAAGTGGGTGAGCTTACAGGATGTGTGAGTTCA
>WEKW01020003.1:1349-15464 GCA_013389905.1 Sula dactylatra
TGTAGATAGACTGCTTTTTAACTCTAAATTTACTTCATATTCTGGGTTTTTTTCATGCTAGGTTACATTCAAACATGAGGTTTGGGGACAAAAGACTACACACATTCCGATTTGCAGAGGTGGACAAGAATCAGATGCAGTGGGTTTGGTCTTAGCCTGTTACCATCCATATCTTCTGAAACTGGCCTCAATATTGCCTACAGGTAGAGATATAACTTTCTTGAGGTTTCACTGACATGCTGAAACCACTGTTCCCTACAGCCAGGGGTAGGAATCTCTGATGTTTAGGTGACAAAGTGTCTCTCATATTAGCTTGAATGGTGCCCTGTTGCCCCAGCCATGTGGATGAGTCTTCAGAAGTAATTTCTCGGTACTGGAAGGTTTTCTGCTAGATACCTGCAGTGCAAGACCTGCTGATCTGACCATAGAGCCTGTCATGCTTTCAGGCTTTGATCATCAAGAGCAAAAACATCTCCCGTGGCTGTTTCCTCTAGAGAAGAAAAATTTTAAAAAGCTAGTGTTATCAGCAGTATAGCAGCCTACTCTCTGATCCATCCCAGGTCAGAGCAATGCTCATACCTACAAAGCAAAATGATTCTGGAAGCTCTTAGTTCCTACTTTTAGAATAAACCCATCAGACTGATCTAAGGTGCGAAACTGGTGTTTCAGCAGTTCTCAGCTCAGCTTTGGTACTCAGCACATGGATCCTAGGGTGCTACTACAGAGACTTCCATAGAGATGTTTCTGGGAAAGATTTGCCAGGAACAGGCTCAAAGTTATGGGTCCCATAACTCCACATCTAAATAACCCTTAAGGTGGCTCCACCAATATTTTTTATGTAACTAAGAATAACAATTTAGTGATTCTTCTTCATCCATCCATGGAACGTCAATTTAAACCTAACACATCTGCTGTTCAGGTGGTATATATCAACATAAGTGCCCCAAAATTATTTTATATTGTTTAGGGACTAGATCACTGTCCTTAAACTGTTTTTTTTCTTAAATTTATTGATATGCTTACTCCTTACAAGGACTTCATAGAAAAAGAAAATAGTTTTTGCATCCTTTTTTATAAATATATATATATATATTTCTTATCGAAAGAATTAATCCATACATTTCCTTGGAGGACTCCTACTCTGTCTAGTGAGAAATTAAAAATCTTCTGCTATACACTCTGTTACAATGCTTAGTATTCTGAGCAAGCTTCCTCAATAACTTCTGGAGTACAACATTCTTGTTCTGCTGTGCCATTTTTGTTATAAAGAGCTGAGGCTTGCATCTTTAAGTGTTTTCTCTAGATTTATTTCAACTCAAAGAACACAACTGTTGTTTTTCCCTATATTAATTTTGTCAGCTTCAATTAAACATGCTTTCTTCATGTAAGAATCCCCTCAAGGAAATTCTGTCAAGTAGTAAATTGTTTCCAACTGTCACTAATGAGAATATTAGCTCCTCTTTCCCATGTATTATATTTTAAAGGTTTTTTTAATTTTGAATATGATTAAGTTACAAAGATTTATGATCTTTATCTCTCAGATATCTTTACTGTCAAGTATGTTACATTTGTGTTTTATTCTTTTTAAAATTACATGAGATTCTCAACTATCCTAATTACTGTTTTGCAAGAATGGGTAGAAAAAGGCACATCATCTATGCATTCATCATAATTATCCCAAGATAAAACAGATAATAATTAATTTGTCTGCAAAGATGTGTTATTAATATGGTTTTAGTTTGTAGCACATGAAATTATAAGAACTCCGACTGTATTAACAACTTGCTGAAATCAGCAAAGAAATACTGAAATTTATGAGTCCACAAAATAATGGGGATCTCAGTGGTCTTGAAATTCCCAGCAGGTGTTTACATGTAAGTTACTTCAACTGCACTTGCACTTATTTTAAATGATCTACCAGCCAGATCCACTGCCTACATGGAGGCCTCACAATTAGCCTATGTAAACATCAGACTGATGGAAAAAAAGTGTCTGCAGGTAGACTCAGAGGGTGTCAAGTCACTGGGTGCCACAGTAGCAAGGTGCTAAGCCAGGTTTACTTTGGCAGCTGAGGTCCTTCATGCTCTGGAATGATACTTCTTACTGACCACCATGGGCCTGCCCTTACATGTTTTGCGGCCAAACGGATGATACAGGTGACCTTGTGAATTTACCCCAAGGGACAATGTTGTTGAAGTCTTCTGACAAGCCATTCTTTTTCCCCTATTTTATCTCATCTGCCTGTATGACTGAATAGAAACAGTTTTGTGCAGCATGTTTTGAAAACTGACTGAGATTTCTCTGATCTTTTTTTGAACTCTTAAACCCAAATGTTTACATTTGTGTTACCTCACTTCCAAAGTAACAATTAAGTCATAGTCTGACGTCTCCTTGCAATACTTGCAGTGCTAAGAGATTTTCAGTCTTAATACAACTATGGATTAGCATAGGTGAAGTTTCTGGCTTCATTAGGATAACTCAGTGACAGAAAATCAGAACCACACGGATGCTCTTTTTGTTTCAGGTACCCTCATCACATAATTTTTTCTTCCTTTGCCTTTTTTCCCATCACTTGGTTTTATACATTTTTGAGATATGATCTTCTTTTACTTTTAATAACTCTGTGAAGTGCCTATGAATACTTTTTCAATGTAGTTGCTGACAGCACAGCTGAACCATTGTAGCTGCAAATGAAACAGTTCTTATACAAGTAAAAATGGAGTGAGACGCAAACCTATGTTTAAGTCTAAAAAACCACAGCTTTTTATTTGATTAGGTGTAAGCCAGACACCTTGAAATATTTATTAAGGAGAATATATTATTATTTGAATGACAAGTTAAACCCCACTAGATTATTTATTAATGTAAAACAATTAGAGTTTTGACCTAAATGTTTAATGTTTCAGGCTTCCTCAAAACTGTACTTGCTTGTGAATTAGAGGTTATACTTTCAAAACAAGTTTAATTTCCACAAAGTTTATAAATGCCAGAAAAAGCAGGGAGTAGAGGGCATATACCTACCTACTCTTCATACGAGGCAGATTTTAGAATACAATGAGGTAGATGAGGACTTTTCTCACTTATCTCTTTCTGTCTGTCAGTGTGCCACACACAGTAATGCTTTAATACGTCATGCCATCACCTTCACTAAAACTGTAAGTCAATGCTGAGCTCTCCACCCACTGTTTTCCTGCAGTGCTATCTGTAGGTGTGCAGAGAAACAGCAATCAAACAGACTGGATTGGCTCAGGATCCCGTGAAGAAAGGCTGAGAACAAGGGAGGAAGTTCCCCAGTAATCGAAGCAGTTCATTGATAAGTGTGAATAGCTGGATTTAATCAGAATTTATAAAAGCTTCTCAGCAGCACTGTGGTATGCAGAATTAAAAAAAAAAAAAAAAGTAGAGAAGGATCTGTTTGAGGTATCACATTTATTTTTATCTTTCAGAAATATTGACAGCTGGTCTCTTCCAACCAAGGAAGGACCAATTGGAAAAAGACACTGGAAAAAGTTTTAAGATGTTCTTGAACTACTCAGATAACAACAGTAAAGGGAGAGGAAGAGTTAAAGTGTGTTTGATTTTTAAAATTTATTTTTCTTAATCACCCAGAATGGAAGCATGAAGTGATTAAATAGTCTGTGAGTGGTAGTCCATGAGAACGTTAGAGAAAGGACAGGTGTAGCTAACAGCTGTAGTGAACAGGGGGAATGTTTTTTTATTCAACATTACATCATTTTCCAAGTTCAGAGATTTCTGTTAACGAACTTTGCCCTTTAGGAAAGTCTGAAGACTGGCACATGCTTTTGTGTGTGATGAGTTCATGTCTGGGATGTTTGAAAATATGGTGTAACCTGAAAGTATGGAGAGATCCCTTGAATTCTACCTGGAATAATAGAGAGCTGTTTGAACTGTAAGCTTATATATGTTCATAGTATATGTATATATGTATGTTAATAAAACATGCATATTTATATAGCAGGACTTTCTACATCTATATATTGATATTTTTAATTTATTTTATTTCTGCAGCATTCCTAATGGAGATTTTATTTTTTTTCATCTCTGAGAGAACTGCTTACAGGGAAATCTTTCATGTAAATGGCAGCACTAAGCAGAGCAAAAAATAATTGAGAAAAAGTGCCTATAAAAGGCTGACCAGTTGTTGATTTTTAAAACCTATATTATTTAAATTAATTAAATGGGGGCAGAGAATGACCTGGAGCACTGGTTTGCAAGTATTGGGATAGTATATGATTATTATTACACTTTTAAACATGATTTGTGCTTGTGACAAACATTTGATGTCTAGAGGTTCACCAGATATTTTGCCCAATAGTTGTCTAAATGAGTGGAACAGAGTTCAGGCGTATGAATATATGGACTGACATGGTTTTTTGAGATTTGAGATTTGTTGATCTCAAAGCATGGTCTCTTTCCTTTATTAGAATTAAATATTTTCTTCTAAAAATACAGAAGGAAAACAAACAAACAAAACCAAACAAAACTCTGCAAAATAAGGTAAAATAAAACTCCCATATAATATTTCTACTGAAAATGAGCCTTCATATTTGAGAATTCATCCCAAAAGTGAAGAAAAGGTATCTTCCACATATACAAACTTCAGCATGGTGGGGTCCATGTCAGGTTCTTCCTATTTCCTTAGCTAATGAAGTCCTTCTGCTGTGTTAGTGGGCAAACTATGAATATGTTATCTGTCAAATGCCAAAATAAGATAAGATAAGGCTTGTTTGTTTCTGGAGAAGATGGGTCACACATCAAATGCCTTGTAAATGCAAGGGTAACTTCTAAATCTTGCTTTCTGAAGAATACAAATAGTAAAGAGCAGAAGGATGTGGTGGGTTAACCTTGGCTGGACACTAGCGCCACCGAGCCACTCTATCACTTTCCTCCGTAGCAGGACAGGGAGTGGAGAAAATGTGATGAGAAAAAAGAAAAAAACAAACCCTAGTGGGTCAAGATAAAGGCAGTTTAATAAAAGCAAAAGAAAAGGCCGCATGCAGAAGCAAAAGGAAAACAAAAGATTTATTCTCTACTTCCCATCAACAGGCATTGTCCAGCCACTTCCCAGGAAGCAGGGCTTCAGTAAGCAGTGGTTATTCTGGAAGACAAACATGGTAAATAACAAATGCCCCTGCTTCCTCCTCCTTTCTCTTAGCTTTTATTGCTGAGTGGATGTCATATGGTATGAAATATTGCTTTGGTCAGTTTGGGTCAGCTGTCCTGGCTATATCCCCTCCCAAGATCTTGGCCAGACCCCACATACGGGTGGGGGGGCAGAGGTTGTAGAGACAGCCTTGACGCTGTGTGAGCACTGCTCAGCAGTAGCCAAAACACTAGTGTATTATCAACCCCTTTCTAGCTACCAATACGAAGCACAGCACTATGAGGGCTGCTATGGGGAAAATCAGCTCCATCTCAGCCAGACCCAATACAAAGGGACACCAAATATCAGTATCAGTACTGACACAAAATTTTGTTAGGAAAAATGATACTGCCAGAAGTTTTCTCACAATGACATATAATAAACCTTAAAAGCAATTAAAAAAAAAAATTCCTGTTTTCAGGAAAACTGAAGCTAAAACCACATCTTTTTTCCATCCATCTTCTAATTCATGTACTTTTACATTAGTTCCATGCACTTGCAAACTCTTGAACTTACAAACCTACAAAATGCATTCATGATTTTAACTTCAGAAATCGCTTGGATAGGTGTGGATGTTGTCTAACAAAAGGATGAGAAATGAATCATACATTGCCAAGAGTAACTTGACCTTAATCAATCTGCCAAATAAGTTGTCTCTCTTATCCTACTGGAATTTCAAAGGAAAATTTAAAGAGGAACTTCAATTTAAACAGATAAAAGAGTTTATAAATATATCAGCATTTCTATGTGTATGAATATTATTTATGGTTCTAATTAGATTATGAAACCATAAATGTGTTTTTACACATATGCTCATACACACACATGTAAAAAGGTAGAAAGAAATTGAGCGGACAAGATTTCTGATATAAAACTTTTTATATCCCTACATCAGGAAGCAACTTAATCTGGGTACATAAACATAGAAACACTGAGGAAGTCTAAGCAGGATTTCAGATATTCTAAAAGTTTGTTTTCATGCTTCTCCCTAGTTTTTATTCTTAAAACTACACTAAAATGTGAAATATAATTTCAAATACATGTTTAATTTCTTTGTCATTTCTTCAGGTATGGCATTTCCATAGATGTTAGGTTCACCCACCTAGGGAAGAGGATATTTATCAGAAATGGTAGCCCAGTTTGAAGCCTTTCTTTCCATGGGGCAATAGGCATTAATAATTCACCAAATCTTCTAGGCTAGCACCCCTGCACTGAAACTAAATCCTCCATCAGAAATGTATGGATAGCTCAGATATGGGTAAAAGCCCTCAGATTAATTGGCAAGCAGAAGTGAGGTCATACACAGCCAAAAAGTTTACTCCTCACTGATTCTGAGTAGCCACAAGCCTCCATTGCAATCTTTAAATGCTTCAGGTGCAGAAACAAGGCTCTACTGCTCTGCACATCTTTAATTCTGGTCATATACTTTACGTATCTCAACAGCAAAAAGTGCCTACTTATTTTTGTTTTAAATTTAAGTTTAATAAGTGATGGCCCCTATCAGCTTTGTCTCCTCTCTGAAAGATCAAGAGCTGTAACAAGAAGCAATACTAAGGGAAGATTAAAAGAGACTCAAGCAATGGAGAGAATTTAAAGGACTAAAAGCTAAAAGAAGTCAGATAGCCAGATAAAAAGATAACCATTAGAGAGACATCAGAACTATGACAACAAAGATATAGGTGGTGGCATAGGCAGGGATTAAATTAAAATGAAGGTGAATGAATTTTAGAAGAGAAAGCACAGGGATGGGGGATGCAAAAGAACAAAGAAAATACCAGCAAAGAGGAAGAAAGAAGGATCAAAGGAAATAAAATTATATATACAAGACATAAAAGAGAGAAGCCACAGATCAAGCCTAATACTGCAGTATACAGGGAAGTCATCAAACAAACACCTTCTCAAATTTTGAAATGATACTGGAGAAAAAAAATCTTAAAAAAAAACTATCTTCCTGGAAGCTTTGACAGGAATCAGTATTAACACAACAGAAATTCTTTAAGGTGGAAACACTGTGTGCTTCAACAGTCAGCTCTCCACAATTTTATAATATAAAAATATGTACCACTTTAAGGCATACTAACAAATTGAGAGGCAACTCCACTCAGTACAGTATCAGTAAGATCTACTACAGAAACAGAAGGCTTAGAAAGGACAGAAGGAAGGACATGGTCACAAAAGCTTTTTATATTTTTGTGTAGCAGATATGGGGAGTTCTGCACAGTGTAAGTGCTCTCCAAACAGCAGTCACTTTAAAGGCAAAATGATAACTGTCAGTGTATGTAAAGAAGCAAATTCTTGTTAACTTATAACAAGAGGGAAAAATTCCATTCTCTTCCTGCTCCACTGAAAACAAATTGAGAACATCCAAAGGGAAAATAACCTCCTAAATGGATTCCATTAGATTTCCCTTAAGAGGGGAAAGAATGTTTTACAAAAGAGAAATTAGGACAATTCCTCATATAAACCAATTAGAACAAAGAAAATAAAATCAGTTTCTCTATACATACTAATGACAGGAGATTTATGGGGGGTTTTGTTGAGGGCTTTTTTTTCTTTTTTTTTTTTTTTAAAGCTTGGTGGTTTTGCATGTGGAAGTGCTTAAATAACCAAAACACTTTTTTTCCTGAGCATTTGGATATAATTTGTAGTTAGTGTTTATAGTACATGACCAAAAAATCACAACAGGAGAAAATTCTCAGGGATTTCACCCCATATTTTCCTGTTTTATCAGGTATTTATCATTAGTGTTAGTCATTAGAGGATATTTTTCCCTCACTGACCCTACTGTGAGAATTATAAAATCATGTTGTTTATGCAGTTTGTTAGAGAAACACTCTGCTACTCTTCAGGTACCCATTAAAACTATTTTGGATTGCCAGTTACTCCTAAGATTGCCTAGAATTAATTAGAATATATATTGTCAGAAGAATAGCACAGCTTTTTTTTCAGCTGTCACTCTGAACTTCTTACTTTTAACATCAGAGAAAATCTAGAGTTGAAGAATACATTTACGAGAATCCAGTCATAGGCAATACAATTGAAGTAGTTATAGATACACTGTACAGAAATAAGGAAAATAATCTGATTTTTTTTCTACCTATATTTTCAATAAGATACATGAGATTGTCCTTCACAGAATCAATCCTAAGGCCATAAGGGGCTTTAGAAAGTCTTCAAGTCCATCTCCCACTGCAGAGTCATACCCGGTGCTCTACTCTTCTGTGCCCTTTCAGACTCTTGTTTGTCAGGCTTGTGAGTAAAGATCTTCAGAGAGGGTGTGACAAAGGCCTCAGCTATGTATGCAGTTCTGGTGAGCTCCTCACTACCTTGCATTCAGACCAAGATTACATTGGATAATTCCTATTCACAGGACGACATTTCTTCCTTCCCTGCTGCCTGATTTTACTGCTTCTCAGAAATGTCTATCTGTGGAATGACATTTTGCTGGATGTTCTAGAGAACGCATTGGAGAGCTAAAGAATCCTTAAAGGGATCTTCATTCTCCACTTCATGGATTTACTATAATCCCGAGGGAAGAAAATATACTCATTTTGAAAATACCCTTAGCTTAAATCAAGGTATGATAAATGCAAATATACATTTCTATTTGCGTCAATTATAGCAGAAAACAAAGAAAGTGCTAGAAAGACACAGGTGAGGAAAGAACAATAACAAAACAAATTCCTCCTCTGCTTAATCCAAGATGGCATCTGTCAAGTGGGTTTTTTCACTCTTTTTGTTTTCAGTTTTGTTTGTTGTTTACTTGCTGTTTTGCACCAGAAGGTGCTTGTCCATTCTGATGCCAGTGAAAAAGACACTCTGTAAGGTATCTTTCAAAATACTAATTATATAGAGCTAGAGTTATAAAGAGAAAATACTATACACAATCTTACGACCCTTTAGATGTTGGGAACCCTGGGAGCTGTAGCGTCGACTGGGCCTCTTATTCATGTGCAGCATGCTGGGTAGACCCCAGCCATACAAGAGATTCTCAAATTTCATCCATTCGAGCTGTTACAGTATTTTGTTACAAGTAAACCTCTCTATCCGTCATTTGTAGAGTCAAACAGAAATGACGTTTGCATAAGAGTTTCTTGGTGTACTTTTAGTTAAGGTGAGGCCATGCAGGTGGCATAATCACTGGTACCAAGTGGGAGCTGCCTGCAGATTCCTCTGCTATGGTGAGGTTACTGATGATATCCTACGGCCAAGGGATTTGTGCAGTACAACACAGCCTGAAGGCCACACTGGACATGCAGAACAGCACAGATCTTGGCGTACTCTGGTCAGCTGTTACATGGATCACCAACTCCTTGATGTACAGTGCTTTTCCAGTCAGGACCACCACACTTGTCTTACAAATCTTTCCGATACACTTCTCATGCAAGATTTCTAGTTTCCTTCCTAACCTACATGTCAAACTGCTTCTAAAAGAAAGGATCCTCTGCTGATGAAACTCATTAACTTTTATAACTGTCCTTATTTTTTGAGACCCAGGAATCAGAAGAGATATAATCTTTTTTCTGAAAATTATAATTTCAAGTTTTCTCAATTTCTAGATAATCAATGCCTATTTCTTTATTTCTTTTTGATAGGTCATGTTTTTATGCCACTGGTCATTCTCAGTTTTTATTTTTTTTTTTTTTCTGGACACTTTTCACACAATTCACAACTTCTGCGAAGTTCAGGGTTTAAGAGAGATTCAGATGCAGCCTTGCTGGTACTGAGCAGACGAAGTTTTATAAAAGTATTTCAGGGAATCTTCCCCTAGATCTTTTTCCTGTAAATTTTCTACCTTCTCAGTTATTAATGCCTATGCCTCATGCATGCAGATGATTAGTCCATTTTCAGTATAGATTTGGATACTTGTCACTGTTGGATTTCATCCTATTTTTCGTTCATTTCTCCAATGTCAGCTGTTCTTCCATAGAAGGGCATTAAATGTATTGATGTCAAAACCATGTTACTGGTCTATTCCTACTTCTGCTTCTTTTTTCTTCCTCATTGAAGTATAAACATTGAATTTATTCTCCTCAAATCATTCAAAATGCTTGTGTACCTGCCACATGTGAGCTCTCAAACATAGCCAATAGTAGCTCTAAGATTTCACTGACCACTTCTTAAACAGTTTTGCATGAAGCTCATTGGATCATGGTAATTTGAATATTTTATGAATGTATATCTTCCCTTTTGTCATGGTTTTAACTGGCATAGAGTTAATTTTCTTCACTGTAGCTGGTATAGTGCTGTGTTTTGGACTTAGTATGAAAATAATACTGATAACACACTGACGTTTTAGTTGTTGCTAGGTAGTGCCCATGCCCTGCCAGATGCACAAGAAGCTGGGAGGGGAGGGGTCATATCCAAGAGGGCTGATCCAAACTGGCCAAAAGGATATTTCATATCATATGATGTCATGTCCAGTATATTAACTGGGGGAAGTTGGCCAGGGAAAGCAGCAATCGTGGCTCAGGGACCAGCAGCATCAGTTGGCGGGTGGTGAGCTGTTGCATCACTTGTCAGGTTTTTTTTTCCTTTCTCCAAAGGTTTTACCTCTCTTTCTCTCTCATTATTTTCCATTATTATTATTAGTATTATTATTATTGCTGTTTTATTTTAATTATTAAACTGATCTTATCTCAACCCACGAGTTTTCTTACTTTGGCCCTTCCGATTCTCTCCCCCATCCCACAGGAGTGTGGAGAGTGAGCGAGTGGCTGTGTGGTACTTAGTTGCTGACCGGGGCTAAACCACTACACCTTTTTTGTTCTGTGTTGTAGGCTGAGACTTTGCCCCTTCTATAAAATACAACATTTTCAAATAATTTTGCATTTGTTTACTTCTCAGGCTTTGTTACCCTGTGCTCCTGATCCTTGCTTAAAACTTCACTCAGATTTATCATGTCAATATATATGAATGCTTTCTCCCTCTTTAATGGGTAGCCTACCATTATTCAATAATAATTATGGTTGAAAAAGCAAAATTTTGCTTGTATCAACATCTGTAGAGCCATTCCCTTCTTTGGAGGATGCATGTATTTCTACCTGAGATTTAAAGTATTAACAAGAACTTTATGTCTTGCTCCTTTTCACTGGTTGTTTGATCTTCTTAGTGAGACTTCTGGCACTGCTACAGATACTGACACTGGATAACTTCCAGTACCAGCACTTACAGGAAAACTTGTCAATCCACTGTGAAGAAAACTACTTTTCCTCTAGTAGGATAGATTCAAATTTCAATAATGTCTATACATACTAGAACTTGCATTTTATATGACCGTGTTTCTACAGATAGCTATAGTTGATACAAACCCATAAAATAAAAAGAATAATACTGCGTTTTCTTAAAAGCCATTGCTAAAATCAGATATGAAGATATATTCTGAGATGGTAGTAAATTAGTAAGACTGACCTTTATCACATTGTGATCTTTTTCTTATCAGATGTAAAAGTTTTTCTCATTTGTTATCAGTTTTATATAGTTTATAAAACCTCAGGCTTGATTAGCACTGTATCTCTAATAAGAGTTAGCATTTAAATAATGTACCTAATTTCCAAATAATTTTATAAAATCTCATGTAAAAGGTAAAATAATACTATACAATAATAACATAATTAATTATATTTATCTTTTGCAGTACTTGCATGTTTTCTAGCTTTTTATGTTGAACTAAACAATATCAGTTTTACCTTTTAATTCCATAGCATAAACCTCAGATATTTTTTGAGGTATTTGCAGAAAACACACAACTGTAGTAGAGCTGTTTGGATTCTCTGATCTGAATTGCCCAGTGATAAATAAACAGTGCTGAGCTGTTCTCAGTACTCAAAGTTTAAATTAAAGTTAAATTTCATGGAAATACAAGAAAGAAGCTTGCCATGGTTTGGTTCATCTTGTTTGGTTTGGTTTGGATTCGTGGTTTCTGAGTTTTTGGTTCAAAATAAACAGGGATAGGACAGAGAAAACTGAAAAAAGAAATTGATTGTGTTAGCTCAATTAGGCTATATTAAACTTTAGTAGATGTCAAGGAAAACAAAGACGTTAGAAAGTTAGAAGACAAGTGAAGGAGTAGAGATCAGGAAGGAGTAGACAAATTTCATCATTACAAAGAACAGTATTACCAAAGGAAAGAAAATGAGACAAGAATGAATGTAAGCTACAAAAAGTTATTGTGAAAAAGTTGAAAGGGAGGAGAAATGTGCCCAGAACAGATGTTGAAGGAATGATCTTGGTGAGTGTTAAATCAGAAAGCCAAATGATTATATTGTCAGTATAACAACAAGATGAGAACATCTGAGTTCTGAGAAGATAAGGCGGAATTAGAAACAAGCAGATATGGACAGGAAACAGTCACTTGAGCAGAGAACATATCAGAGTAGCACAGAAAGAGTGAATGGCTGAAAAAAATTTGGAGGAGATATTTAAGCAATATCTGTAAATAACATCATTATAAAATAAATAGATTTTGCTGTTAGATTTAGTCATTTGCATTTATTCAAGAACAAACTTAATTTGTCCTCAACTATGTATATCTTGCAAGGAATTTGTGTTAGCACTTCCAACAAGATTTTCATACGCTGTTCTCCAAATGACTAAGATAATTTGTTGCTTGCTACTAGAGTGCTAAAAAATCCTAGAACTACATTGCTAAACCTCATCAAATATTCTGTTCATAAGGAATGGATAGAGTAATTTATTTTCCATACCATTCTTTTTAGTAGGTAATATTTAGTAGAGGTACTAGGTGTAGGTACGTAATATATCTTAAAGGGGGAAAACAGGACTGCAATCTCTTCGTTGTAATATATTTGTTTACAATGAACTCTTTTTTAAATGCATAATTCATATGACAAAAGCTACATTATAATAGGATGTCACTGATTAAGACATAAAAGTAGCTGTAAATTATTTTTAATAATGATACATAGTTTTTGCAAGGTTATCTATTTTCTGACAAATAGATGTTTTGTTCTTTTTTCTTCATTTGCCTCTTGAGTAAAATATTTTTAAGCTTAAACAATGGGCTACATTCTGAGCTGACATTAATAAAATTCAGTGAAACAAATAGGTTTTTAACACCTACACAGTCTATCATGATCACTTAAAGAAAGCAAGGTGGAGAAAGTCTGCCATAACTAAAACAAAATTCTGGTGCAGACAATCTTTCGAGTTTTTACTGACAGTAGAATTTACTATTAGAAGTCTGCCCTTAGTGGTAGAAGAACTGTTACAGTTCAGCTAAATTCTTCTAAGAGAATAAAACTCTCCAGTGTAATAATTTGAACAACATAATCTGTTCTGGGCTCAAGAAACATGAAAATAAGTTAGTAACATGGTCTTAAAATCATATTCTCAACTTGGGATGGCAAAAGGATTCCCAGCCAATACTAAAAACCCTCTAAAAAGCCACCTTCCTTTGGATTTGTAGGAATTCTGCATCCTGGTCATGGAAACTGCATGATAATGATAACAATGGGTGAAAGTTATCATTGCTCATACGAATACCCTCAAACTTGGGCTACAATAAATGAATCTTAAGTTCTTTCTACTGTGACTTAAAAAAAAAATAAAAATGAGTAACAGTACATAGCAGATGCTAGGATAATTTTTTATGAGTTCCTGACTGCCTTTGTCAACATCAGTAGCTTTGCCTTTTCTAATAGATAATCTTAACAGCTGTAATTATACATTAAACAATACATCCTTGGTTCCCACAGAAGGAACCATCTCATCAGTGGATTAGAGATACTTTACCATAAAACCTTTAATTCCTAGTGTCTGAGTTTTTTGTACACCATGACTGAGGGTCTGTCACAGTCTACTTCTTTGGAATGGCTTGAACTGTACTGACTTTTGTTTTCTAGGAAGTTATATGAGTTCATGATAGGCTCATTTTAAATGATGAGTGCCGGATGTAAATTCTGAGATGCACATTTGTGTAAATTGTAGCA
>WEKW01020003.1:16239-27735 GCA_013389905.1 Sula dactylatra
GAGAGAAAACTAACAATGTGTCTCCTCCAGCATAACAGGAAATCAATGTATTTGTTAACACCAGTTTCCCAGAACTCAGTATGTACCTAAATGTTGTAAAAGCTGAAAATGTACAGTCAAGTGAGGCAACAAAGAATAAGAGAAAGGAGTTGACTTCTGAACGAACTAATGCTTAAGAAACACAGAAAGGTAAGTTCTTAATATGTGTGTACCCAGAGTTGTTTCTAGAATAAAGGATGTAAAGAAGGAATGATTGAGCCCTGTGGGTATCATCTACATTAAATTGTTCATTAATCTGAGTATGTAGCATCTGAAGATTACAGTTTTGAATAAAATAAAAAATAAGAATATTATACACTTTGGAGTATAACCAATATTTCGAAGGTGCTCCGAAAAAGCCAGTGCTCTCAACACACTGGCACCCTGATATGAAAAGCTTACAATCTAGAGAAAGAAAAGAAAAATACTCTGTTATCTAATACTCTGTTATATTTTTTTTATATTCTCCTTTTTCTTTTTTATTTTTAATTCTTGGCAACTTCATTAAAATTGAGTTAGAAATACCTATAAATATCCTGATAGCTTCATGGAACATATTTTCTTGTTTTCATCAGTATACCCTTACTTCCAATGAACTTAAGTACCTGAGAACAGAATATCTCATAGTTTTTGAGGTAATAAACTAGCAAAAAAGGTGTATTCGTGATTTTTTTCCTGCAAAATAATACAAAAAGAAAGTTCTCAAATAGTCTTCTGTGTATCAAGCTTTTATTTTTAAAAGGATCTTTTCACTTGAATTTTTAATAGTGTGCAAGTTTTCATAGGATGTTCAAGATAGATATTAGCAACAAATGGAGAAAAAATAATTCCATTTCCTACACACTTTTGTACTGGCCCAGTGATTGGAAATAAATTAATAATTTGCATAGGAAAAGGATGCAGAAACCATTCACCCATACAAAAATGTTATTGAAAATATATGAAACTATAACCATTCAATTTGAGTCTACACGGTATGCTGCCCAGCCATTTCATATCTCCTTGTTTTTCTAAAGACACTTTATCTTTTCTTCACATAGCAGATGAAGTATATAAACATGTATTTTATATTTTAAAATGCATAGACACTTAGAAATATCTCAGAAATATCTTCAGCTGAAATGCATTTTCTTTCATGATATATTTTACCTGAGCATTTTAAAATAAATGAAGAAAAACCAGACACAGTGTCCTGAAGAATAAGATATTAATCTGTCTTCTATGGAGTATGTAATCTGCTTGTAGGCAGTACAGGGATACTATTAAAAAATAAATTATTAGCACAGATATCTGTATATTAAAGGTATGCAAAGCTAAAGAAGGATTACTTCGAATATCTTTTTTTATTCATTTTGTAAGAAAAATATTTTAGAACAGAATCAATCTGGAATGATTTTAGAGCCTCTGAATTTGGAGGAAGAGGAAATAAGGTAGCAATAAGAGGAGGAAGGGTTGACATTTAGGGAGGAATTCAGAATGTGCATATCTCCATGTACATGTAATGTCAGGACCTGTAGGAAGACTGAAGCTGCCAAAGGCAGGAAACTATGACTATATAATGGAATAAGAACAAAATCCATTAAAAGATTAAATGTGTCAAAGTGGAATGATACATATACAAGATCTAGGACAGGGAAAAGAGAAAAAAAATCAGATTGGGAGCTAGAGAGGTTTGAAAGAGTGCATTAAGCTTGGATGAAGAGGAATGACCCAGCAGGGGAGGAAAAGGACAGAAACCAAACCAGCAGGTAGGATGTGGCTAAGTGAAGAGTGTTAAAGTGGGAGCTGGATATGAAGATTGTCAAAAGTTATAAAAATAACAAGAGCTGAATACAAAAAAAAAAGTCTGAGATGGAAAAATAAAAATAGTCTAGGTAAGTATGAGATACAGTACTAGAAAATGAGGCAGATATAAAGGAGAAGCATGGCTAAATTAGCTTTAAAGGAATGAGTCGAACCTGATAGGGCTGAATATCCAAAAAAAAGTTGATCTGGTTAATCCATTTTGTTTCACACAGACCCAGATATAATCCAGACTGTACAAAGTGAATAGATTTCACAACTATTATTCTTTCAGCAACTATTTCTTGCTGAACCCTCTAGTATGCCTCTGGGTCGTCATGTCATGTGGTAGTGTTGTATCATGGATCTAATCAACCTAGCTTTGCTGTAAGTCACCATACAGTGACAAACAGAACACAATGTAAAACCTCTCCACTTCCACAAACATGCCTACAAAGACTCTTTAAGACAATTTTCTTTTATTTATGAAAGATATAGCTTGTTCATACGAGTTGTAGAAATTTATTAAAATTCTTTAAAAAAAAATTAAAGGCCTAGGAAGTCAGAAGGTTGTCTATTTGATACAGCAAAGAATGGCATATAAATAATTTTATCTTTGACAAAGAAAGCATTTGGTTTTGCTTGTTTTCTTTGTCAATTTCCTGACTGGTTGAGAAAGTGCTTTTGAAACCTGACAGCTGGGCTGGTAATCTTTTTTTATCAGGTCCAGTTTAAATGCTTAATATATACTACTACAGTTCAGTAATTCCAAAATTGCAGTTTTTACTCATATTGGGGTGCACGTGCTGACAAAATATATTGAGCCAATAGATATTAAATTGATTTTGAGTTCACAAAACCATAGAATCAAAGAATCATAGTATCATAGGATCATAGAATGCTTTCGGTTGGAAGAGACATTTAGAAGTCATCTAGTCCAAACCCCCTGCAATGAGCAGGGACATCCCCAACTAGATCAGGTTGCTCAGAGCCCCATCCAAACTGACCCTGAATGTTTCTAGGGATGGGGCATCCACTACCTCTCTGGGCAACCCGTTCCAGTGCTTCACCTCCCTCGTTGTAAAAAATTTCTTCCTTATATTCAGTCTAAATATACGTTCCTTTAGTTTAAAACCATTACCCCTTGTTCTGTCACAACAGGCCTTGCTAAAGAGATTGCCACATCCTTCCTATAGCCCTCCTTTAAGTACTGAAAGGTGGCAATAAGGTCTTCCTGCAGCCTTCTCTTCTCCAGGCTGAACAACCCCAACTCTCTCAGCCTGCCTTCATAAGAGAGGTGCTCCAGCCCTCGATCATCTTTTTGGCTCTCCTCTGGACCTGCTCCAACAGTTCCATGTCCTTCTTGTGTTGAGGGCTCCCGAGCTGGACGCAGTACTCCAGGTGGGGTCTCACCAGAGTGGAGTAGAAGGGCATAATCTCCTCCCTCAACCTGCTGGCCACGCTTCTTTTGATGCAGCCCACGATACAGTTGGCCTTCTGGGCTGCAAGCGCACGTTGTTGGCTCATGTCAGCTTTTCATCCACCAGTACTCCCAAGTCTTTCTCTGCAGGGCTGTTCTTAATCCCTTCATCTTCCAGCCTGTATTGATATTGAGGGTTGCCCTGACCCAGGTGCAGGACCTTGCACTTGGCCTTGTTAAACCTCATGAGTTTCTCACAGGCCCACCTCTCCACCTTGTCCAGGTCTCTTTGGATGACATCCCATCCTTCTGGCATGTCAACTGCATCGCTCAGCTTGGTGTCATCTGCAAACTTGCTGAGGGTGCACATGATCCCGCTGTCTATGTCATTAATGAAAATGTTAAACATCACTGGTCCCAGTACAGACCTTTGAAGGACACCACTTGTCACTGGTCTCCATCTGGACATTGAGCCATTGACCACTATGCTCTGGATGTGACCATCCAACCAATTCCTTATCCACCGAACTGTCCACTCATCAAATCTTTATCTCCCCAGTTGAGAGAGAAGGATGCTATGGGGCACAGTGTCAAAGGCCTTACAGAAGTCCAGAGAGATGACATCTGTTGCTTTTCCCTTGTCCACTGATGCAGTCACTCCATCATAGAAAGCCACTAGGTTGGTCAACATTGTTATTGTACGTCGTGCACACAAAATGTTTTTAACGTTTAAATTGGATGTTGGGACACAAAAAGAAGTGTTAAAGAATGTTCTTTTTAGAAAAGTTTTTTCATAGATGGATGCTTGCCAGTCATCTTTATTTTGTGTGCTTAGATTGTGGTTATGAGAGAAATTTTTGTACATTTCATTGCTAACAGTGACCTTGATTTTATTAGTTAACACAATTAACTTTCAGTGGTTTAGATCTGAACTGGCCAAACACACAGGCTCATACAGTGACGTGTGAGTATTTAGATACACTTCATTGTGGCCCACTACTGCCACCATCCACATGGGCCCACCAATTGGAGGAATACTTTCAGTTTGCTCATGAGCTGGCACACAGGAAGCAGGCAAGGGAATTCGTGCAGTGATGATGAGTAGTTATTCTCATTTATGATTAAATTTCAAAACCCAAATACAGGAGAACAAACATTGACCTCTTCAAAGATCTGCTTTGAAGAGCTCATGGCCCTGGAGGAAAGGGGGGCCCAAGAAAGCTGGCTAATATTTAGGGTTCACCTCTGTCATGGTTTTAGCTGGGATAGTTAATTTTCTTCACTGTAGCTAGTATAGTGCTGTGTTTTAGACTTGGTATGAAAATATGTGATAACACACTGATGTTTTTAGTTGTTGCTAGGTAGCGCTTACACTAGTCAAGGACTTTTGAAGCTTCCCATGCTCTGCCAGGTGCACAAGGAGGCGGGAGGGGAGGGGATACGACCAAGAGAGCTGATCTGAATTGGCCAAAGGGATATTCCATATCATGTGACATCATGCCCAGTATATTAACTGGGGGGAGTTGGCCAGGGGAAGGAGCGATCGCGGCTCGGGGACTGGCGGTGTTGGTCAGCAGGTGGTGAGCGGTTGCAGCTCTTGTGTTTTTTTTTTTCCCTTTTCCTTTTATTCCCTGGGTTTCATTTTATTCTCTCTCATTATTNAGCGGCTGTGTGGTGCTTAGTTGCTGACTGGGGCTAAACCACAACAACCTCTTCCAAGTTCAAGAAAGTACCATCCAAAAGAATATGAAGTCAGGCAAAAGTGCCAGGAGGCCTGCATGGATGAAAAAGGACATCCTGGCAAAGCTCAAGAACAAAAAGGAAACTGTTACAGAGAGTGGAATAAAGGATGTGTAACCCAGCAGGAATACAGAAGCACTGTCTGAGCACCAAGAGATGAAGTTAGGAAAGACTAAGTCCAAATGGAATTTAATCTGGCCAGGGTTATCAAAGACAACAACTTCTATAAGACTACGTGATAAAAGGAAGACTTGGGAAAATGTAGGCCTGCTGCTGAATGAGGTGGGGGACCTGGTTACCCAGGACATGGAAAAGGTTGAAGTACTGAATGTCTTCTTTGCCTAAGTCTTCCTCAGGAAACCCATACCCTGGAGACCAGGGTAAAAGGCTGGAGCAAGGAAGAATCACTCTTGATAAAAGATGATCAGGTCAGGGAATACTTAAGGAAATGGGACAGATGTAAGTTGATGGACCCTGATAGGATGTAGCCAGGAATACTGAGGGAGCTCGCTGATGTCATTGCAAGACCACTCTCAATAATCTTTGGTCTATCATGGCAACTGGGAGAAGTGCCCAAAGACTGGAGGAAAACACATCACTCCTATCCTCAAGACGGACAACAAAGAGGACCCAGAGAACTCCTGGCTGGTCAGCTTCTCCTCAATCACTGGGAATGTGAGGTAGCAGGTAATCCTGGAAGCTATTTCCAGGCACATGAAAGACAAGAAAGTCACCAGGAGTGCCCAGCATGGATTGAAGAAGGGGGAGTCATGCTTGACCAACCTGATAACCTTCTACAATGAAATGACTGTCTTGGTGGATGAGGAGAGAGAAGTGGATATTGTCTACCTGGACTTCAGTAAGGCTTTTGACACGCCCCTAAGATCTCCCATAAGATCCAGCAGAGAAGCTGCTGAAGCATGGGCTGGCTGAATACACAGTGAGGTGGATTGAAAACTGGCTGAATGGCCCAGCCCAGAGGGTGGTGATCAGCAGTGAAAAGTCTAGTTGGAGGCCAGTAACTAGTGGTGTACCCTGGGGTCAATAGTGGGTCAAGTCCAGTTTAACATTTTCATTAATGATCGGGATGATGGGGCAGAATATACTCTCAGCAATTTTGCTGATGTTACCAAACTGGGAGGAGTGGCTGATGCACCAGAGGGTTGTGCTGCCATCCAGAGGGACCTCAACAGGCTGGAGAAATGTGCTGATATCAACCTCATGAGGCTCAACAAGGAGAAATGCAAAGTTCTGCCCCTGGGGAGGAACAAACCCAAAATAAGGCATGTAAATATATAAACCAATATATGCCAGGGGCTGACTGTCTGGAAAGCAGCTTGGCAGAAATGAACCTGGGGTTCTGGTGGACACCAGACTGAATGTGAGCCAGCAGTGTGCCCTTGCTGCATTAAACAAAGTATTGCCAACATGTTTCACAGAATAAGATTTCTACATGGTTTTGGTCTAGCAGCAATTTAGGATTTATTAATAGTTTTGAGATAGATCAAAAAATTAGGCTGTATAATTCTTAAGCATCAGCCAATTTAACACAGCGGTTCAATGAAATTTGTTACAATCAAAATAGTGACTTAGTTAAAGATTCAAGAATGGCAAGGGACACCCAAAACTTACAGCAGGTTTATACTCACAGATGAGGTTTAAATCAAGTCACACACATATACAGACAGACAGACAAACAGCTCTAAATCACATTGCACACATACACACACAGAAGTTAATCTGTGATTAAAATTTTTGTGAGTTTCATGAATTACTCACTATTATGTGCTGGCATTCATTAACGGACAGTCAGCAAGCCTCGTGAAGTCAGGCCTTTGAGTCTTTGTGAAATTATTGATAGACAATCCTTCAATCCTCATGAAATCTACCCTGAGAGGCGTCCCAGCTCAGGGGGAGATACTGGGTCACACAGTCCCCTGTGGTTCTGGAGAGCTCAAAAGGTCTCACTTTTGGATTGCTATTTATAGGACCTCCAGATGATTGGCTTTGGTCAGTATTTCCCATTCTGGCCACAATTGGTGCTGAATCATTCTGGTATACAATTCAGACACCAGATGGCCCAGGTGTGGCCAGGGAGTGCTTGAACACTTCAGCCCCAGGCTACTGCGTTTGCAACCAAGATAACAGCACAGTGGGAGTTTTTGCCAAAGAATTCATGGCTTATCCTTATATCTCAGGGTGGTCCTCCTGTACTATTCAGACAGCAGATGGCCCAGGTGTGGCCAAGGAGTGTCTGACACTCAAGTCACTGCATTGGTTACTAAGATAGCAGCACAGTGGGAGTTGTTTCCAAAACCATGCATGGCTTATCCTGAGATCTCAGAGTGCCCCAGGGGGTTGCACCACCACACAGGTCAAGGGTGGTGAACCTTCCCTTCTACTCAGCACTGCTGAGGCCACACTAGGAGTACTGTGTCCGGTTCTGGGCTCACCAGTACAAGAGAGACATGGACATACTGGAGACAGTCCAGTGAAGGGCCATGAAGAGGATCAAAGGATTGGAACACCTCTCATATGGGGAAAGGCTGAGAGGGCTGGGACTGTTTAGCCTGGAGAAGAGAAGGCTCATGGGGGTCTTATAAATGTGTATAAATACCTGACAGGAGGATGCAAAGAGGATAGGGCCAAGCTATTTTCAGTGGTGACCAGTTACAGGACAAGAGACAATGATCACAAACTGAAACACAGAAGGGTCCCTCTGAACATCAGGAGATACTTTTTTACTATTAAGGTGACCGAGCACTGGCACAGGTTGCCAAGAAAGATTGTGGAGTCTCTTTCCTTGGAGATATTCAAAAACCATCTGGACATGGTCCTGGGCAATAGACTCTAGGCGGCCCTGCTTGGTCAGGGAGGTTGGACCAGATGACCTCCAGAGAACTTTTCCAACCTCAACCATTCTGTGATTGTGTGATTCTGTGATACAGTGACATCCTACATAATTTGAAGTGTAACTTTATTGCCAACAGCTACAGGATAGGTCAAATTACTTCTGTGACTACAACATCACATGTAGCTTTAGGGGAACCTGTTTTCTCATGCTGTTTCTCAGGTCCCATTGCTATTTCTTGGTGATGTTAAACTACGACCTTTTCCATTATTTTTTCCCTTACACCCTTCTGTCCCATCAGGCACTCTTCATGAGTTTTGCAAAGCAAAACTAATTTGTATCAGGTCAGAAGATTTGTCACACGCACCATTAACAACACAACCCTAATTTGCATTTCTTTCTAATTGTGATAGTCTTCAGAACTTTCTTCCTCTACCTTGTCTTATCACTAAATTATGTTCAGGATGAGTAACACACTTCTCTATAAAAGAATCATTTCTTCATCAATTCTTCCTTTGTAGTGTTACCTGAGCAGATTTTTTTTCTGTGAGCCTTCAACACTGTCTGAATGACAATTTATCCCTGCAGATATGGAAAGGATATTTTAAGGTACAAGTACTGTTTGCTATTTACATAGCAAGAAATTAGCTGGTCTAATATTTATCTAAACCATTAGTGAAATTTACCCAGTTTGCAGGTAGACCGAGGACTTGAAATGGGCATAAACAAACTATCTCTGTGCAGATCTCTGCAAGTCTAGTTATGCTTATGACCTCAGTCACAGAGTCATGCAAAGGAGATTATTTAACTCACAGAATCAGCTCAGTTCAAACCCAGCTTACTAGCTCATGATCAATATCACTTACAGCAGATACAGTGTACCTCCACCTGGAACAACTTCAGATTTCTCTATGCATTGTTCTTCAGTGCCTTAGTCTCAAGAGAGGTCTCCAGTTAATGTACAGAGATGCTTGAACGGAACTAGACACACTGGAATACCTTCTACAAAAGAGACTAATAAGACACTCATTCTACAATATCATCTGTAAGAAGGTCTGTAAATTCAGATTCTTACATCACATTGTTGAAGAAACTTAGCTAACATTGTATTAGGCCAAGATGTTCTTTGTATATGTTAAAACTAAAGGACACTAAACTATCTATAATTAGAAGAACAGACATTCAGTATCCTTGGAGAAGGACTGATAAAAGGGAAAACTCCCGCCTCAGACAAAGTCGGTATCTTTTAACCAAGAACATCCCAGGGCAATTAGACCTTAAGGAGAAAAACTAATCAGGATGTTTTATGTATGTTGCCAACTTGGTAAGAAATAAGTGTCCTTTGGGTGAACTATCCTCATTATAATACTAAAAATCACGCCCATAGGTCAGAAAGTCCTCTACTTAAATAAGCCCCTTACTCTCTGAGCATGCATAGTAAATTTAAAAGGAGCTGTACCTTTAAGATGAAGTGAGAAAGAAACTAACCAATGTCTAGCTGGGGGACATGAATATTGCATGCTACTAACACATTTAACTGTATAAATAGCTGCTTCGATTTTGACCTGGTGTGCTGGATTTCTGGAAAACAACCGAGCACCCAGGCCTGTGCAACCCTGAAATAAATAAGCAATGTCTTTCCTGAGTGTGTGATTATTCACTCATGGCACACCATTTGATGTATCTGCTTTTTGGACAACAATATCAGGCAGAGGAGAAGAGGGGTAAAAGAGATTTGATATTACATATGGACTATTGCTCACATATGACTATGACAGTAGCATGGACACTATGATTCCTGATTGCATTTAAGGTCATGCCTAACATTTGGGATTTGAGAAAATATTTTATTTTGGACTATTCCTCACAATAAAATTGTCTGAAAATATTTCAAGTTTGACAATTCTGTCACAGTTTACCCTGAGGTTAGGCTTTGAATAGAACTATCTGTGTCAGAATTTGGATGAAGATAGGCCAACCAAAGAACGAACTAAAGAAGAGCCATGAATCTGGCAGATATATATATTCAAGACAACTGTACCAGCAGAGGTAATTTGGATGCACATGATTTTTTTTTTCTGTGACTTCAGTTTACAAAACATACTTTTCATATATGATCACTAACTGTAGGCTTTCAGCTTTACCAGATGATTAACTCAAAACAGAACTTAGATTCCCGTTCATACTGATTTTGAAATTTTTCAACTACAAATGAAATCACTGGAAGCCACTTGGAACACAGGAACTCCCAGCTAGCATTTAGTAATTTATAACTCAGTAAATGTCAATTCACATCAAAAAAGTACAAAGAGACAAGATGTCTCTTTTGTTGTCTCCATAAATACATCACAATTATCACAGTGCATGTGTACATGGAGGGAATTGAAATGCAGTAAATCATTGAAAAATTTCTGGTTTAAGGTTTTGATTTCAGTCATATAAAACACATGTTGGAAACTATGATTACTTTCACTTATTTTGATGTTACTTAATATGACAATCAACACTGCACTGAAAAAATAGGGTGCATATGTCAAATAAAACTAATTATAAACTAATTATAATATCTGTTTCTCCATACTTTTTATAATAATAATAATAATAACAATATGCATACATGAACCTTTAATATAAAAACAAGTTTAATAAAGTGTCTTTGATTTGGATGATTTGCAACAATTTTTCTACTTTTTACTTTTATTCTTTTGAAATCTCCAAACCAATACTAAATTGTAACATTCAAAATATAAAAACCAAAAGACACACTGTCTCTGACTCAATCCTTTCTTCTGTCCTCTCTTTTAGATTATAAAATCCATAGATTTAGAGGAATAAACCCTTTTCTGTCATTGACGGAGGGGTTTTTTTGTTTGTTTGTTTTTTAATTTCCACAGTTTAATATAACAGATGACCTCTTACATACATTTAATGCTCTTTTATAATTTGCTTCATTAATTTATTAAGATTTTTTTAGTTTGTGATAACTGTGAAACATACAATGAAATTGCTGTTATTGACACTTGGAAAATAAAAATATTTTTCTTTTTTTTTCCCCCCCATCTCTCACATGCACATAAAGCAAGGTATATTAAACTGAAAGGAATAGAATCTTTTAGATTTTTAAATTAATCCTGAATATCTTCTTATACTAGATTCTGATGCTAAAAAAGGAAGAAAATGAAACAATCATGTTATGTTCAAAACAACTTTAGTACACATGGATACTACCAAATTAATCACATTATAAAGGCACATTGATACTAAACGTAACAGGCCTGCCTACATTACTTTCCACTGAAAAAACCCCGCATAAATATTTGTGCAGCTATCTAAGAAATTTACTTGACAATATTCTGTTACTGTGTACCATAACTACTTTTAGGAAGATTGTACTATTTAAATAAAGAAAAAATCAGAAACTTTAATAGTCATGATCTTTTCAAAACTAGAGTAAATAATCTAGGGACACAAAACAAAACATAGCATTACAAAATTTTCAGTATGTTCACTATTCTAAGACAATAGTGTTATTGGGAAAGAAAAGTAAAAAAAAAAGTTTAAACTAGCAAGTTTAATATGAAAAAGCACAGTAAAATAGCCAAAATTATTTTGAGAAGAGCAATTAACTGAAAGTGTCACCGAAATCGGGAAGAAACCTCGTAAC
>WEKW01020005.1:5257-17161 GCA_013389905.1 Sula dactylatra
AAACCATAGGCCAGTCAGCCTCACCTCCATCCCTGGAAAGGTAATGGAGCAGTTCATCCTGGACGTCATCTCCAGGCATGTAGAGGAAAAGAAGGTTATCAGAAGGAGTCAACATGGATTCACCAAGGGAAGATCATGCTTGACCAACCTGAGAGCCTTCTCTAATGGCATGACTGGCTTGGTAGGTGAAGGGAGAGCAGTGGATGTTGTTTACGTCAACTTCANGACTTCACCAAGGCTTTTGACACTGTCTCCCATAACATCTTATAGGTAAGCTTAGGAAGTGTGGGTTAGATGAGTGGACAGTGAGGTGGACAGAGAACTGGCTGAACAGCACAGTGCAGAGGGCTATGATCAACAGCACAGAGTCTGGTTGGAGGCCCATAACTAGTGGTGTTCCCCAGGCATATCTGCTGGGTCCGGTCCTGTTCAACATATTCATCAATGACCTGGATGAAGCAACAGAGTATAACCTCACAAGTCTGCTGATGACATAAAACTGGGAGGAGTGACTGATACACCAGAAGGCTGTGCTGCCATTCAGCAAGATCTGGACAGGCTGGAGAGCTGGACCGAGGGGAGCCTCATGAAATTCAACAAAAGCTAACGTAAGGTCCTGCACCTGTGGGGGAGCAACCCTATGCACCAGTACAGGTTGGGGGTTGACCTGCTGGAAAAGTCAAGTGACCTTCTAGGACCTGGGAGTGCTGGTGGACAGCAAGTTGACCATGAGACACCACTGTGCCCCTGTGGCCAAGGCAGTCAATGGTATCCCGGGGTGCATCAAAAGGAGTGTGGCCAGCAAGTCGAGGGAGCTTATCCTCCCCCTCTACTCCACTCTAGTAAGGCCACATCTGGAGTACCGTGTCCAGTTCTGGGTTCCACAGCTCAAGAAGGACAGGGAACTACTGGAGAGAATCCAGCGGAGAGCTACCAAGATGATCAGGGCACTGGAGCATGAGGATCCATGAGGAAAGGCTGAGAGATCTGGGTTTGTTCAGCCTGTAGAAGAGAAGACTGAGGGGGGATCTTATCAATGCTTATAAATATCTGAAGGGTGTGTGTCAGGATTGGGCCAGACGCTTTTCAGTGGTTCCCAACGACAGGACAAGGGGCAATGGGCACAAGTTGGAACACAGGAAGTTCCACCTGAACATGAGAAAAAAACTTCTTTACTGTGAGTGTCACAGAGCAGTGGAACAGGCTGCTGGGAGAGGTTGTGGGGTCTCCTTCTCTGGAAATATTCAAAACCTGCCTGGTCATAGTCCTGTGCACCCTGCTCTTGGTGTAACTGCTCGAGCAGGGGGGTTGGACAAGATGATCTCCAGAGGTCCCTTCCAACCCCTACAATTTTGTGATTCTGTGATTCTGAGAGGTAAGATTCCTGCTGTTTAACTGTTATGGTCTCTTTACAATCCTTTGTTCATCACGTAAAGACCAGCTTACCGTTTTGATTCTCAGTGAAATTACTCTTCGGTCCTGATTTTCCCAATATTGCCTCAATTCTATGTAGTCCTCTTTACTTCAGGGACACAGACTGCATGTGCCTTTCTTTACTGTGAGACAAACACACATAGTGGCCTGTCTCACACTTTAAAATCAAGATCCAAGTGACTAATATTCTCTCACTTTTCTTTAATATAGTAATTCCTACTCACAAAAATAATATTTATGTCTGACATCTGCTTCACACTCCTAGGATTGAATTCTTCTGATCAACATCAGGGATCAAGAGGTTAATCATCTCTAGTTAGTCTGCTTAGCAATGGCTCCCTACACAGACAATATGTTCCTTGTCAATGACAGGTCATTGACCTGCCCTAAAAAGCTTTCTTTGAGTGAGACAAGTCACCCACTTCAGAGGCTATTCTCTTCAGTGATTGTTAAAAAAGTTTCAGGTAACAAGCTGAGCTTTAAACATATAGTTCTTAGATGCTTAAGATGGGAAAAATGGATTCCATTCCAAGTTGTCTGATTATACATTTCTGTAAACGAAGGTGGCACTGGAGAACTGAGATTTAATTTCTACTTTAGCTGTGCTCATGAGTCACAGGTGCCCCTGAACAAATCAGTCCCTCTTATTTTAGCTCATATTTTCTGTTGAAGATAAATCTGTTTAAAGATTTAGGCTTAACTGAGCATGGAAATCTGCAGCTCCCTCTATAGGAGAATTTAACTTCAGAAGAAAAAGAAAAATCCAGCACTTAAAAAAAAAAAAAGAGGGACATGTCTCCATAGCTAGGAAGAAGAGCACTCAGGGATAGGGAAAACATATATTTTATTGTAGAAAAGGCCTGTAGCTGTCAGAATAGGGTGCTGTCTGCAAGCATCTAGTAAAGGGATATTAACCAGTAGACAGGTAGCTATGCCCACTAATATAAGGGTGGGCCAGAAGCAGGATTCAGAAGGGGTAAGGACAGGTCAAAAAGGAGAGTAGTTTGATGGTATAATACACTAAGGGTCTAGGCAAAACCCAGAAGCCAGACTAAGGAATGAAAGTTGAAGGTTCTTTCCTATAAAGTATTCCCAAAACAAATAGCATCAAGCAAAGTCAGGAAAGCATGATCCTAAGCATCCAGAAATGAAACACAAGGGAATCTGCAGCCAACAACATGTGATCTCAGATGTGTTGCTTGGGAAAGAAACTCTCACTAGGCAATCTGAAGTTCTTTTAAGCTGGGTTTAGCTGAACAGCTCAGTTGAAAGGAAACCAGTTACAACCAAGATGCCAGATGTAGACTTTGTCTACATCTACTTTGCTCTATGTTGTTGACCAACAGCCAATGATCCTGCTACAATAAATACTCCTGAACTGCTAAGTAGGATGTTCTACCTTGGTAAGCAGAACGCATCATCCATGGTTCCAAGATGAACTACACTCAGAAAGGAAAGGGTAGCAAATATGGTATTTTGGATATGCTTAGATAAGGCAATGAAACAAGATGATGAAGGATGGTAAGAATTACTTTTCTTGAAGATTCTCCAAGCTAGGCATTTTATTCTTCTGTGATGAGAGCATTATTCAGGACATGGTAACTCAGCGGAAATTCTCTCTGAGTTGTGTTTCTAAAACAAAGCATAAAAAATTTAATGCGACTAACACTACTGGAAAATATCCCCAGACAAGATGGTCAGCAGCTTGGTTAACCTCTTACTCTGTATAGGCACAAGAGTTCTTTAAAACCTTTCCAGTTCCTATGAAAGCAGTAGCCAAAAGAATGGTCTCATTACACTGGTGTCAGGAGCTGAATTACATCTAGCCATAAATGTTGAGGGGCAAAATGTATCTGGTTGCCTTCAGCTGTACTTCAGTTAAATCTCTTGCGGAAAATGCAGACTTCAAATTTAAAATCTCATGAACAATAAACAAGAGAAGGAGAAATTATTCTAACAAATCGCTTTTTAAGATTCTTTGTGCTGAAGTAGAGGAGGAAAGGTAGGGACAACTGTGAGCAGCTGCTCATGATATCACATCCAGATAACAATGTACTTCTACTCACACAGTGACTAAACTTGCAGAAGTCAACAGCATTACTCACATAATTAGTCACCTCTAAATGACTAAGACTATGCAAATCTATCCTAGACAATGAGGAGCAATGATACAACTCTACGTGTGCTTCACACTTTTTTTGTGAAATGTGATCCGTTTTTCCTGGGGAAATCTGCCCCTTACTAAAACAAGCCTATAATCTGGTGCCCATCAAAACTTTAAAGCCCACAGACAGATTAAGATACCAGGAAGCTCCACTCACCCTGGCACATTTCTCATGCCATCTCACCACCCTCTCTCTACTTCTCCTCTTAGCCTTCCTGAGATCTCTGCTGCTACAAAGGGACATGTTTATGCTTACAGTGTCTGTACTTAACTGCCAACACTCATTCCCCAACCAGTGAGTACTGGTAATGTCAAGGAGTCAAGGGATTGCTGAGATGAATTCAAGGAGGAGGCAGAAATATCAGTTTGTTATAGACCCAGAATAGTTCTCAGCCCCAGCTTTCAATGGAAATAAAAAAAAAAAAAAACAAACCAAAAAAAAACCCCAAAACCCATTTCCCAGTCTGAGGTGTGTTAGGCTGATGTTAGGGTCTACAGAAGGAAGACAGAATTTCTGAATATCCTATTTTAGGTAATATTTGACAGGATAAACTAGAAACATAGTAGCATTACTGTACAGAGGTGGGTACATTATTGAGATGTGCAGTTAAACTCAAAGAGTGAGAAGCAGTTAATACTGCTTTTGTTTACTACTTTCCCTGTGAAGCAAAAATTGGCACAAGAAAGATATACTGCCCTGAACATTTTAATTAAAGCTTGTAATGCACCAGTGGATACCTAAAAACAAACAGAGAATCAGAGAATCATAGAATAGTTTAAGTTGGAAGGGACCTTTAAATGTCATCTAGTCCAACCCCCCTGCAATGAGCAGGGACACCTTCAATGAGAACAGGTTGCTCAGAGCCCCGTCCAACCTGACCTTGAATGTTTCCAGGGACGGGGCAACTACCACCTCTCTGGGCAACCTGTTCCACTGTTTCACCACCCTCATCATAAAAAATTTTTTCCTTATATGTAGTCTAAATCTATACTTTTTTAGTTTAAAACCATTACACCTTGTCCTATCATAACAGGTACTGTTAAAAAGTTTGTCCCCATTGTCATGGTTTTAGCTGGGATAGTTAATTTTCTTCACTGTAGCTGGTATAGTGCTGCGTTTTGGACTTAGTATGGAAATAATGTTGATAACACACTGATGTTTTAGTTGTTGCTAGGTAGTGCTTACACTAGTCAAGGACTTTTCCAGCTTCCCATGCTGTGCCAGGTGCACAAGAAGCTGGGAGGGGAGGGGGCACATCCAAGACAGCTGATCTAAACTGGCTGAAGGGATATTCCATATCATGTGACGTCATGCCCAGTATATGAACTGCGGAGAGTTGGCCGGGGGAAGTGCGATTGTGGCTTGGGGACTGGTGGCGTCGGTCGGTGGGTGGTGAGAGGTTGCAGCAGTTGTGGGGGTTTTCTTTCCCTCTTTTCCCCATGTTTCATTCCCCTCTCTCTCATTATTTTCTTTTATATTATATTATCATTATCATTATTATTATTATCATAATCATTATTATTATCATTAGCATTACTACTATTACTATTTTAATTATTAAACTGTTCGTATTGTAACCCACGAGTTTTCTTTTTTTGCTCTTCCGATTCTCTCCCCTATCCTACTGGGATGGGGAGGAGTGAGTGAGTGGCTGGGTGGTGCTCAGTTGCTGACTGGGGCTAAACCACAACATCCATCTTTCTTATAAGCCCCTTTCAAGTACGGAAAAGCCTCAATAAAGTGTCCCCAGAGCNAGAAGCTGGGAGGGGAGGGGGCACATCCAAGACAGCTGATCTAAACTGGCTGAAGGGATATTCCATATCATGTGACGTCATGCCCAGTATATGAACTGCGGAGAGTTGGCCGGGGGAAGTGCGATTGTGGCTTGGGGACTGGTGGCGTCGGTCGGTGGGTGGTGAGAGGTTGCAGCAGTTGTGGGGGTTTTCTTTCCCTCTTTTCCCCATGTTTCATTCCCCTCTCTCTCATTATTTTCTTTTATATTATATTATCATTATCATTATTATTATTATCACCATTACTAATCTGACTATTTTATTTTAATTATTAAACTGTTCTTATCTCAACCCACNAACATCCATCTTTCTTATAAGCCCCTTTCAAGTACGGAAAAGCCTCAATAAAGTGTCCCCAGAGCCTTCCCTCCTCCAGGCTGAACAACACCAACTCTCTCAGCCTGTCCTCGTAAGAGAGGTGTCCCAGCCCTCGGATCATTTTTGTGGCCTCCTCTGGACCCGCTCCAACAGGTCCATGCCCTTCCTGTGCTGAGGACCCCAGAGCTGGACGCAGCACTGCAGGTGGGGTCTCACCAGAGCAGAGGGGCAGAATCACCTCCCTCAACCTGCTGGCCACGCTTCTTGTGATGCAGCCCAGGATATGGTTGGCTTTCTGGGCTGCAAGCGCACATTGCTGGTTCATGTCCAGCTTTTCATCCCCCAGTACCCCCAAGTCCGTCTCCGCAGGGGTGCTCTCAATCCTTTCATCCCCCATCTGCACTGATTTTGGGGATTGTCCTGATCCAGGTGCAGGACCTTGCACTTGGCCTTGTTGAACCTCATGAGCATCACATGGGCCCACTTCTTAAGCTTGTCCAGGTCCCTCTGCATGGCATCCCATCCCTCAGGCGTGTCAACCACACTACTCATCTTGGTGTCGTCTGAAGACTAGCTGACATCAGTCTCATCAGCTGTTTTCCCACTACCGTTTTCCCCCAAACATACACAACATATGGAATGGAGAGTACTTAAGTCCTAGCCATAAACCTCCATCAGCTATAGGGCTGATTTGAGCATTTATTATGGGTCAGAGTGTATGCAAAAGCCCCTCTGTCAGGTGCTATTGGCAACAGAAAAGGTTAGGTTCAATCTGCCTGGGAGTCTCTTCAAATATAAATGATGGCGAGAGAATTTTCCCAGAGCCAAGCTCTTTATTACTACCTTGTGACAACTGACATAGAATTTCCTTGAATAAATGACTAATCAAATTTGTACACAGAAACTTCTGTTTGTCAAAACATTTTATAAAGACCAGACGTATCCACATGTCATAGAAAATGTTGCCATAATCACAAACAGTTTTGGTTAAGGCCATGAGCAGTGCCAGAACCTCAGGTTTTATGAGAGATAGCACACATGCTGAGGAGTATTTATCTTTACTCTTTTTTCCTATGTTCTTCCTTAACTCCACATGTTCCTCAGATCCCTCAGACTCTAAGGCACACTACCCATTCCTTAATGTCTGTGTCTCCATTTGCCAAACCAAAAATACACATTTCATCCATTCTCTGCATGTTGCAGCCACCAGCGTACTGTAGGCTACCCCAGGTTCTGTGTATGAGCATACAAAAATCAGCTGTAATATTTGCATTTGTATTGTCTATATAATATGCACCCACATATGCACTATCTTCCCTTTCACATCAGGATTTATTCAGTAGATGGTCTAGCTGGTTTGCTGCAGGCTGGGAACTGGGAAGAAACCAACTGGAAACTTATTTACAGGAAAAGTCTTGTTAGTATGAATGAAAACAAGAACAGGAATTCCTCTTTCCTGATCATCTCAATCCTGAGAGAACTGGAAAGACCACAGAAAAATACCTAATAAATGCTAAAGAAGTTTGTTGACATAAAACTGGAAAATTGTCATTTTGCTCTTTCTGAAAACAACTAAAGCTATTCCTGCCAGTATGATAAACTCTTTTTTCTCTGAAATCATGACTGTTACAAAAGCCAAGGATTCCAGAATGCTTTACACAGGAGCTGAAACTATAAATAATTTCAATATTAATTTGTAAACTTCTATCTGCTATTCTTTTCCTTATATAGACTCGCCATCAAAAAATATCTCAGCAAATTGCAGCATAAACCAAATTTTTTCAATAATGAAGTAAATAAATAGAGAATATGGAAGAAGAAAGTTTTCTCCCCAAAGCCAGAACATACATGTTTAGGGGATTAGAACTGGTATTTACGTACAAATATTGCAACAAAACTTCCGTAAATCTTATGGTTGAGAATACTGAAGTGAAAAAGTCTCTTGATTATGGTCCACAGTTATACATGTGACTTAAGAGCAAATATCCAAAGAAGAAAAGGCATTATCTAACAGTTGCCTTGCTGCCTTGATTAACATCAGTACACTCACATGAAATGGAAAGTACTAACAAGGCATGGAAAGAAAAATGCAAACAGTGCAAGTGATCTTAGTTATATCCACTAACTAATAAAAGCCTTCAAATTGAGCACTATCCATAAGCTAGAAAAATAAGGAGCCCCATGTTTTTGTTAAGATACCTAGCACTCATAGAATGAATTCATGTCCAATTCATAACACTATGAGCTACAGACCTGAAGCAAAGTCAACAGGAGATTTTCCAAGATTTTAGGCTCTAACCGGAATGTCAATGGAATCTACATCATATCAGTTTGGTTTTTTTAAGGCAAGGTTAAGACAAGCATCTACTAAGATATCTTGTTGATATTGCTTTGGAAAAGAGGCAAGGTAAAGCAAGCTCCTGAGTCTTTTATCCTCTGTCTGTGATCCCGTGAGAAGAACTCAAGAGGCAGATGGTGTCAGTGTCATATTTTTGATACCCCGACATTTGCCAGCACTATGTTTATGATTGTTTCTCCAAAACCATTATTTAATCATAATGTGATATAGATGTAGATATAGAGGAGTAGTTGTAAGACAAATACAGACACTGGTTTTAATTGTTTACTAGCTAACCAAAAAGTACTCATTCTAAAATTTTCATTCTTTGAGTTTACCAGAGTAAATTTTGGAGTGAATATTTCTGCAAAAACAGCCCAACATTTCTTCATATGATGTTGGTTTTGTTCAGACCAAGAAACATGCAAATCTTTGAGAGTTCAAGTACCTCCACCATCTGGGAAAGAAACAAAACACTTGACAGAGAATTTGTCCTTGCCTCAGAAATGTTTTAACATCCCATGAGATTCTCCCTAAATATGAGTATCTGAAGATCTTTTCCTGTGCAGTTTTGCAGAACACCATATCCACACTGAACATGTTCCATCCCAGGAGAGTCAGAAATTCCTCAGTCATGAACTGTTCCTCCCAACAACTGCCCCCTCCCCCCAAGGAATAATCTTATACTGAGTGCAGGAAATGAGAGAAAGGAGGTTGTATGAGGATTACAACAGTCCCAGAGGGGTTATGTATCACAATTCATATGCAAAAGGGTATGGAGAAGGCTGCACAGCAAATGCTAATGTCAGCATTTGACTGTACAACCATAACATTCTGTTAATTACATGTAATTTCATGTAAATCAGAAATACAAAGAACCTCTGTTTTCCCTCTTTTTCAGCTCAGGCTGTTCCTCTTGTATATTTGTGCTTGTTTCAGTCTTATTTTAGAGGAATGAATCTTCATCTCCTTCTCCTAGGAAACATTGTCATAAAATAAGAAACCTTGTTTTAAGGGGGATTTTTTTCACCCTTACTGTGCATATGCATTTTTATTTTTGCCCTTTTTCATCCCTATGAATGCAGATCTAGTTAAATTTTCTCCTCCTTTCCCCTTGCAGAGCACCTGAGCCAGAGTAGCCAGAGAACTCCTGTTGGGGTGGGCACAATGTAAAATCAAAAGCTAAGACTTCTACATGAGGCAGGGACAATATTCCATAGGAGTTTCTTTTTGTGGGGACAAAGCAGGAGAGAACTGCAGGACCGATCATTGTATCAAATCACTGCTTGTGCATGCTTCCAGTGTGGGTGGCCCATTAGCTGCTAGATGTAGTTCAGATTACAGCCTGATAGCCACCAAGCACAACAGCTGTCAAGCCTAATGCAGCCAGCAAACTACTGCTAGAAAACAGACACCTTGCACAGTGGATTCCCCAGCTCCCAACCCAGTTCCTCTTCATATGTCTTTGTGGCACTCCAAATAATGCTTTAGATTCTTTCATGCCTGATCATTTTATTAAATTCTGGATTTCAAGTTTGACCAGACCCATGTGTTTCACTAGGTCTTATTTATGTTTTCTTCCAAGGCAAAAATGTATTGAAAGGCTGGTTTATTTGCAAGGCAATGTTTAACAAAACAGCATGAGATGTATCTGATTAAAAACCCAGCCAACAATAAAGTGATTATCTCTCAGCACAGTGTGTGGTGCCATATGGTAACTGAGCAAGTGGGAAGAACTGATGCTTAATATGCAGCTCCAGTGATTTACGGTTACTGACTTCCTGTAGAAAATGACTATTTCTTTCATAAAAACCTAATTAGTTTAAAAAGTACATGTTTGCAGAGAAAATTTATATTGATAAAGTTCCCAGTGGAGTATCCAAATATATTAATGATCTATAAAAAGCTCAAGTGGCAGGTGCATTTTGAACCACCTGTCTTGATCTACCCTGCTGACCCTGATCAGAAGAGTTACCTGAAATAACCATAAGTAGCTGTTTTTACTCATTCTTTATATTGTTTATCATATTTATAAAATGTGTACAATTGCAGCAAATCAGGTAATGCATCTATGAGTGGACTAAGCAACAGCTATTCTTTTGGCTTTTTTTTTTCTTTTTCTGCCAGTAAATCTGAAGACTGCAAAAAACCTGGTCTATTCTTTCCTGAACTCAGGGTTTTCTCCCTTTCTACAACAGTAAAAAATGCAAGGCAGCAACCTCATAGATAATAACTAAAGCAGCAATCATATCTTTGTCAAGAAAGTTTCATACAAAATGTTTCATTGACCTGATAGAGCCACAAAAAGTTTATCATTATTAAATTAATCTGAAACACTTCCTCTCTTACTGTAGCATAAATCCAAAATAAAGCTACTGAATTCTGTGTTAATGAGTATCATTTTGAAAGGCAAGTGCCTTAAGAACCATAGCTATAGCCTGTTAAAACCATTGGGAGCTTTTACCTTCAAGTCTCTTACTCCATAGATTAGAAGTAGATGTCTTGAGCATAAGATTTTAGATAATTTCTAATATGTAAAAAATTCTGTTGTATGGGATATCACAGTAGGTGTTTCTGCTCAGTCCTTTCATCTACTATGTATGTGTCTAATCTCTCCTTTTTATCTCTTGTACAAATGAGTTCCTTTCAGTCATTCTGTCTCATATTAAAGAAAGGCTCAATCCCACAGAGGCTTGTAGTGACTCAAAATATGTTCATTTCCCTCTGAAGCTGACATGCACAGTTTTCCTGTCTCCACCCTCCCAATTCTCTATGGTCTCATTTCTCATTTTTCCTTTCTCACAGTTATTATTATTTGAAAATATATATTAAAAATATATAAATTAGAATCTTCAAATTCTTTTTCCCCCATCTTAATTATTTTAGAGGCTTACCACCTTGACAGAATAAATTTCTTTGTCCATTCTTCCCTTGTCCTCATTCTTACCTTTTTTCTCAGGAAAAAAGAATTGCCCTTTTTCACACAATTACGTACTCAAATTCTTCCCCACATCTTGTGCGTATTTAGTTTACTGACCCTGTGTGATGACTCTGTTTTCTGTATTTATTTGTCAACTCTAGTGTGTGGTCAAGGTAAAGAATCATGTAAAGAATCATGTTCATAAATTCTTTTGTCTACATGATGAAAGTGACTAATAAAGGTTCAGTATTGCTATAATATGTGTTGAACCACATTAAACATAAGTAGCTTTACTGAAATTAGCAGTTGCACTGACATTTTCATTTGAATTTAATTCAAATTTAAACCCAGTGGTCAGCAGAATGAAGACTGAGGATGCTCTAACTGCTCATTCAACGACACAGTAGCCCATACAGCCTGAGCAACAGTAATGGAGGGACCTTTCTGTTGGCTAAAAAATAAAAGATCTGAGCATTAGTCTCTTTCTTCTGCATATATGCAAATCTTTAAGACCCAGTGGGAAAGAACATGTATTAACAGGATATTATAAATCATATAAATCTGTTTCTTTAGTAATTCACTGCTAAAATAGTAGTAAAATATGTACTTTAATATGAAAAATTATGATTTACTAGCTTTAATAATAAATTGCAAATATTCATACTTGTGTTGAGTAGAATATTAAACTATATTCAGTCCAGTAGTCTGAATTTGGCCTAATTCCTAACAAAACAACAGAAAAGAAAATTATTATCTTCTAACTCTACTTCAAAGGTACTATGGTAATGTGAGTAATGTTGTGAAAGTAACATTATCATGAAGAAGCCCCTAAGAACTCTATAAAATGAGGAGACAAAGGAATAGAAATTAAAGGGGAAATTTCAATTTTTTTTTGTTTGTTTCCTGAGGAGCTAAAAAAAATGAGAAAATGATAAA
>WEKW01020005.1:17234-27893 GCA_013389905.1 Sula dactylatra
ATATTAATATGCACTAAACATGAAAGCTGCAAGTTTGGATGAAAGGATGTTCCTTCCTCCTCTGGAACATCTTTTCCCCCCTGGCAAATTTTGTGGAACAAGTTAAAAGGCCAAGAAAATGGCGAGGTCAGTAGTATCCTGAATCCTTGGACTATCAGAAGAGGCAACTATATATGCTATATGAACTGTAGGGCATTTAATTTTTACTGGAGAGGAAGAAACAGATAGGATAGAGAGCAGGACATATAATGCATACTGAAAGAGACTAGTAAATTCCTAGAGTAATTTAGGTTGGGAGAAATATCTGAGGATCATCTAGTCTAAGCACTTGCTGAAAGCACAGTTTACTTCAAAGGTAGATAAGGTTGCTCAGGGTCTTTGTCCAGTTGAGTTTTCAATGTCTTCAAGCATGGAGATCCGTCACTTCCCTGGGAAACCAGTTTTAATTTTTGTCTACCCTTATATGCAATCTAAGTTTATGGCAGTGGAATTTAAAATATCTCTAGTGGTTATTAAAATCAAATATGCTAAACTAGACGATTAATTTTGTTGTGATTAATCATACTTTTGATTGTAATTAACACAAAAACTTGGATCAAACTGAAACAGAGCCTAGAGCACTAGAAAAACAGGAAAGCTGATCTTGTCTGGTGCCTTCTTGTGAATTCCAGATCATTATCATGTCCTTTAGAGAAACTGGGCATGTTAGTCAAAATAGTACATCAGGCAGTCCAGAGATGGTATCCTGAGCCTGCCTCTTCTATGTAAATACATCATGCCCTCATAAACTGGTAGATGGAAAAGAAAAAGATAAAGAATTTAGTTAACATATCCACTCTCGAATCCAAGTTTAAACACACAGTGTAGACATTTTCACTGCAGTCAGAAGTCTAATGTTGAGTAAGTACTTAAGCACTTTGCTAAACTAATGTGAGGAAGAACAGTATGTTACATCTTCTCATATATTTAATGGTTCCTGAGAATGGATCCACATCCGCATTGGAACCATAACCAATGCAAAGGACACTTACACATCACAGCCCTTTCTTACATGACATTTTTCTGTCTGAAGGTGTTTTACTGATCTAAACATAAAAACTGTAGCATGGGTTTGCTTCTGAGGCTAGGAGAAGGTCTGTTGTTCATGACTGCATTACATGAGTTGCTGCCTGTTGCTGTTTCAGTGTTCATAGAACATACTACATTAGCTGAGATTAAAATTGCCTGTGTACATACACATGTGCACATATAAAAAGCATAAAGGGTTGCATGAGTTTACATAGCAGTAAGAATAGCACACTTCATCTAAACCTTGAAATGTAACAACAAAATTTAACAGAAAAAATCCAAAACAGTGTGAAACAGGAAGCAAAGATTCCTTTATTCAACTCTATTTTACATGACATTTTTACACAGATATATTTAAATTTCTTAAGATGTATCTTAACCTAGAGGCTTCCACTAAAACTTGACTTGTCATAATAGGACCTTTAACTATTGTAACTATTTTACTCTTTGCTTTTACATCTGATCTCATAGCTTTTGCTATTAAGAAAATTATTTAAGATTATAGTGTATTACATTTGAGAAAAAGAGGTGACATGATGTAGAGGTATGCAAGTTATGTTAGGAACTTTGAAATAATTGTGACTCATAGGCCTGCAGAAAATCAGAAATTGTAATGTAAAATTGGCAGTTGCTTGTCATTCACAAGATGAAAACGCAAAATAGACAGTCTCATTTCAGTACTGCTTAATAATAAATCAACAGGCCAGACATGACTCAGAGCCTGCTCATAAATTAGTTGTTTGAGATGGAACAAGGAATCACAAGGAAAGGCAAGGCAGAAAAGAAATAAGGGAGAAGAAGCAAAACTGTGCCTCATGTGGCTTTCTGTTGTTTTACTCTCAGACATTTACATGAAATATTAAATAGTGCAATTACTGGCAAAAAGAGAGTGTTAAACAAACATGTTATGATGGACCAAGTTATTGAAATCAATAGTAGATCACCTATAAACTGATGTAAGATTGTTGCTGATGTAACTTTGTTCCACAAGACACAACACTGGGCCCAGAGGTGATTCCCATTTTACACTTACCACTGCCGATTCTACTGAGAACAGCTAGGTATTCTTTATTCCTATTGGTGCCAATAACAGCAAAAAAACCCAAGCCAGATTAATCCCAGCTAACATTAAGAATTTACATGGACCAAATTTACTTGACATAGAAATCCCACGTTACACATATAGTCAACATGCCCAGGTTTGTCTATTTACCACTGAGGAAACTGCTGTTTGATTTAGAGATCTCAACTGGGGGTTGTGTTACACAGGTCAAATCCAGACCTGTTGTGTTGAAATTACAGTGGATGGTGATGTTGGTGCAAGGCTGGTAGAGCACTGTCCTCTGCCTTCTTCAGCATCAGTGGGAAATAGCCTTAAATCCTTGATTCATTCAGAATTTTCCTGAGCTGTTTTCAGCAGTTTAAGATAATGAAGAAAGGAAGCATCTTCAATGGAAAAATTGTTTCTGAAACTAAACTTAGTCCTTCCAAACTAATATATTTTTTCAGTGTTTCAATGTAATAATGACTGTAAACACAGAAAACAAACAAAATATTAAGAATTCTGTTTACACAAGATTACATACACAGAATCACACTCACACAATCATATAGGTTGGAAAAGACCTTTAAGATCATCTAGTCCAGCCATCAACATAACGCTGCCAGTTCACCACTAAACCATGTGCCTAAGCCCCACATCCAAAAGTCTTTTAAGTGCCGCCAGAGATGGTGACTCAACCACTTCCCTGGGCAGCCTGTTCCAATGTTTGACAACCTTTTTGGTGAAGTAATATTTCCTAATATCCAGTCTAAACCTCCCCTGGCACAGCTTGAGGCCATTTCCTCATGTCCTATTGCTTGTTACTTGGGAGAAGAGACCGACCCCCACCTCACTACAACCTCCTTTCAGGTAGTTGTAGAAAGCGATAAGGGCTCCCCTCAGCCTCCTCTTCTCTGGGCTAAACAACCCCAGTTCCCTCAGCCGCTCCTCATAAGACCTGCTTTCCAGACCCTTCACCAGTTTTGTTGCCCTTCTCTGGACACACTCCAGCACCTCAATGTCCTTCCTGTAGTGAGGGGCCCAAAACTGAACACAGCATTCGAGGTGTGGCCTCACCAATGTCGAGTACAGGGGCACAATCACTGCCTTAGTCCTGCTGGCCACACTATCCCTGATACAAGCCAGGATGCTGTTGGCCTTCTTGGCCACCTGGGCACACGCTGGCTCATGTTCAGCCAGCTGTCCACCAGCACCCCCAGGGTCTTTTCTGCCAGGCAGCTTTCCAGCCATTTGTCCCCAAGCTGGTAGTGTTGCATGGGGTTGTTATCGCCCAAGTGCAGGACCCGGCACTTGATCTTGTTGAACCTCATTACAATGACCTCGACCCATTGATCCAGCCTGCCAGACCCCTCTGAGGAGCCTTTGTACCCTCAAGCTGATCAACATTCCTCCCCAACTTGGTGTCATCAGCAAACTTACTAAGGGTGCACTTGATCCCCTTGTCCAGATCATTGATAAAGATATTAAACAGAACTGACCCCAACACTGAGCCCTGGGGAACACCAGTTGTGACTGGCTGCCAACTAGATTTAACTCCATTCACCACAACTCTTTGGGTTCAGCCACCGATCCAGTTTTCTACCCAATGAAGAGTACACCTGTATGAGCCATGAGCAGCCAGTTTCTCCAGGGGAATGCTGGGTGGAAATAGTGTCAAAGGCTTTATTGAAGCCTAGGTAGACAATATCCACAGCCTTTCCCTCATCTACTAAACAGGTCACCTTGTCATAGAAGGAGATCAGCTTAGTTAAGCAGCACCTGCCTTTCCTAAACCCATGCTGACTGGGCCTGATCACTTGGTTGTCCACGTGATAGCACTCAAGACGATCTATTCCATAACCTTCCCTGGCACCAAGGTCAGGCTGACTGGCCTGTAGTTCCCCGGATCCTCCTTCCAGCCCTTCCTGTAGGTGTGTGTCACATTTGCTAACCTCCTATCCAGCCCCATAGACTTGTGTGTGTCTAAGTGGTCTAGCAGGTCGCTAACCATTTACCCTTGGATCACGGGGGCTCCATTCTGCTCCCTGTCCCTGTCTTCCAGCATCATAGTATATATATTCTTAAAGATTTGTAGTATTTATTTTTTATGAATACATCAGAAGTGGTGTCATACTTATTGGAAGTTTTCTACTACAATTTCAGGTAAACTGAATCATATTTTAGTGGTTAGGTATGAAATCATGTCGTTAATTAAGCATACAGACCTGAGGTCTCTCAGTTAAACTCATAAATGAGGCTGTGGCAGATTTTTATTTTTTAAAAATAAAATAAGTTTAAAAAAAATCTCTTGAGGTCTCTTCTATGTATAAGGACAAGGTCTAATCTCTTATACATCCAGAACATTTCCACCCAAGAAATGGTGTTCTGCCTAAGAAACTCAATTGATGAAACAGAGAGAAAAATCTGCCATATCAGCCTGCATAATGCAAGTATGCAAACAAAATGAAGCAGCAATTAATACTGTGATTTCTGTGATTGTCAGCATTCAGCAGTTGCTAGTTTAGTAGCAAGGTAGTACTTCCAGGTAGCACCAAAGCCTATATATCTGTACAGTATTTTACAGCTGAGTTGCAATCTAAAAAGCTTTTTAAGAATCTTAAGAACTTTGCCTGAATCGTAAACACATTCATGGTATGATACTAGGGAAAACTGTGAAGAGGATTAAGTGAGGATGAGTTCCAGTAGTATAAAATTGAAACTGGTAATCAGTTTTTTTAACATGTCATGCTGAAAAAATAGAAGAGTTTGGGAGAATTTGCGGTGGCATCAGCACTACTGTTAAGAAATATACGTCCTGACATAGTGTTCCCACCTTGTGATTAAAAAATGGTGACGAAGTGTTAAAAATGCAACAAAAGAGAAAGAGATGAATGTGAAAAAAGGGTTTTTGAAATGTAATGGGCTCAGTTAAGGATTCAAAAGTATGAGAGCAGCAACACAAATGAAATAATGTAAGTTTACTTTATGAATTATAATATTAACTGCTTTGTTAAGTCTCTGAGTATGTCCAAGATAAACAAAACTTTTAAAATTTAGATTTAATTATGAACTCATTAAATTGTTATGAAGTAGGTTCTATCTCTTGTGAAGTGTTTCATTTAACATTACATTTCTCAGTCCAGTGTGAGCACAAGGGACTGGTCTGGTCAGCAAACTGAGTGCAGACCTGCATCTAGCATTGATAACCAGCTATACTACGCTGATACAATCTGATGGCAACCTGAGACACATCTTAAAGCATCTACATGGGGAAAAAAAAAAATCAGGTCCAAACTACCTCTTCGCACATGCTCAAGATGTTTTATTTTCAGTGTGGGCTCTAATAAGCATGCTGTACCTATACAGAGAGGGTGGCATATTCCTGCCTGTTCATTTTGGATGCTAACATATTTCTGTGAATCAGTGAAACTCATTCTGCTAGACTGATTCAAAGGTGATAGATTTCAAAAAAGCTCTGCAGCTTCCAATATCCAAAGCTTATGGGTGGAAGTAACATCTTTATTTTTCTGCAAGATTCTTAATGTCTTCTGCTAGAAAGGTAAAAGGGCCTGCAGAGAACATCTTAAGTTGCCCTTATGATATGTGGACAGTAACCCACAAATAACCCATAGGTGTCAACAATGACATGTGGAGCACGGTCAGAAGACAGACTGTGTACCAGTCCACTCCCTAATCCCAACCCCTCTAAACATGATCCAGAGGTACCCAATATTTCCACTCTCTTGAAGGAATTATTAACCTCTCAGCTGCAATCCCAAACTTATGCCTGTGCCAATTTCCCACCAAAAAAGAGAATGTGCACTACAAAAACCACAGACCAGGAGAAGCAGCCCTTACCCCAGTTGAAAATTTTGCTGTTTAATTAAACAAATTTTCTTAAAGGACAAATGTAGATCAGGAAGCACTATGAAGAAAATTCTGCTTTTCTCATTTCTGCTCTCATAGTCTGCTTTCTCTAGCTTTTCCTCCAGAAACCAGACTTCATAATTTGCCCATACCTATGTGTGTTGGTTTTGGCTGGGGTAGAATTAATTTTCTTCATAGTAGCTAGTATGGGGCCATGTTCTGGATTTGTGCTGAAATCAGTGTTGATAATTCAGGGATGTTTTCATTACTGCTGAGCAGTGCTTACACAGAGTCAAGGCCTTTTCTGCTGATCCTAACTGACCAAAGGGATGTCCCACACTATATGGCGTCATGCTCAGCCTATAGAGCTGGGGGAAGAAGGAAAAGGGGGATGTTTGGAGAGATTGCATTTGTCTTCCCATGCAACCATTACACATGATGAGAAGTAGTGAATGAATTCCTTGTTTTGCTTTGCTTGCACACATGGCTTTTGCTTTACTTATTAAACTGTCTTTACTTCAACCCACAAGTTTTCTCTCTTCTACTGTTCCAATTTTCTCCCCAGTCCCATCGTGGGAGGGAGAGTGAGCAAGTGGCTGTGTGGTGCTTAGTTTCTGACTGGGGTTAAACCACAACTCTATGATTAACACCTGTTTTTCTCCAGTTGCCTCTCCACCATGTATCATATGGATCCTTTCCCTTTATAATCAAAATGTAACTTGCTTACAATGAACAACATCCAATTGTCCAACACAGAAAAATTCAACCAGGAAAATCAGGACAATACCCTGAAATTATATATTTTGGCAAAATAGTGGTGGTATAAAGGCAACAGTTCAGCTTGTTGCCAGAGGCAAATACTACTTTCGCTGGGTGGTTGAGTAATTGGCTTTCAGTTGCATCTGTGGGGGATTGCCAGAACTTCTGATTCTGGGTGGTTAGCATGATGAGTTGATAGGAAGAGAAGACAAATGAACAGCCGGTACTATCATAGCTGACTGAAAGAAATACCTAGCTCCTGTGTCTGCGTTGTTGAGCTGAACAGTGAACTGAATGAATGTAGTGGAACATTGTAGTGTCCGGATTTGGGCAGCTGGTCAATGCGCTGAGTATCCTGGTGTTAACACAATTGACACTGGTGGGTGTGCTTGAGTGAATTAGCAGGGAGGAGTGTGAGTGCTGGGAAACCAAGCACAAGTCTGGAACTGGCAGCAAATATCTGGAAATTGTTACAGGAAACAGCTCAGACAGCTATTCGAGATAGGGGAGACTTAGATCAAAATTAGAGGTCTTTTATCTTGTGTCTGTGTTTTGCTCCTGTTCCAGAAGAATTTTCCTGCTGGGATCAGAATATAAAGAAATGATATGGCACTTAATATAGAATGGATATGAACAAAACTAAATACTATTTACACATTTTTGACGTTGTAAAGAAGAAATATCAGAAACTGCTAGTATAATTAATTATTAATAGTACCTTTTAGTATTAGCTGATCAATTACAATAAATAGAAAGCAATGCATTAGACCTGCTGAAAACTAAAACATGAGGTTTTTTTCATTTAACATATTTACCCTAAGATTCCATGTTGCTGTTTTCTACATTAACATAATAGTCCCTTGTACCTTAATCTTCCTAATCCACTGAAAAAAAAGTTTGAATACCTAATATAGGCTGTTATTCTTATCACTAAAAATTATTTCTGTCCTCCAGATGACATTGTTCAATCAAAGGGAGCTGACCCAATGGTATTGTTGAAGTTTTCATACATAATTTTGCTCTCTTTTTTATTTTTTCAGTTGTGAAAATAAAAATAAGTTATCAAGCTACAACTTTAAGACTTATCAAGGCTGTCACATCGAATGCTAGGGTTACTCTTTTGTGTATTTCCCGGGTGGATGTCAGCATGACAGGAATGATAATTCACTTTTTTTAAACTGTGAGACCTTCATCTCACCTCCATAACACAATGAAGATTCATCAAACTAGCAAAAGCAACTTTAGAAGGGGTTGGGGAAAAAAAAAAGCTGTAACTCAACAACTGGCAGCAGGGTGAAGAAGTTCTTAAGGTCAAATTGAATCTCCTCTTTTTGATGAGTAGAGGTGTGAAAAACTAGTCACTCATACTCACATATTAGCTGGGATAATATTATGATGTTATTTATTTACATACAGCAGCTGAAAAAACATGACAGTCCATTTCAGATATTCTTTTTTTATCTAGATATTACAAAAATTAAGAGCAACTCACCCAAATGCAATTTTTCTAATTACAGTATTTCTAATACTGAACTGTAGTTTTGTTAGAATAATTTATTTCAAGATAAAATTATTTCCTCAGAAATTAGTGGGATTCAGTTTAATTCACTCCATCAAAGGATAGTTAGGCATGAATCAGATACAGGCTTGAAAGAGTGTGTGCTCTAATGAGATTTTACAGCTGTGCATTCTTGTGTAGATACTGCCTAGAGTTACTGGGTACTCTTGGCTTGACTCCATGTAAGTCTGTGTTACTGTGGTCCAGGTATCTCTGAAGACCATGAGAGAATTTTAATCTCAGTGACTTACTTGGCCATTAACATCTGCCTTTGGGACCTACATACTGTGAGCAACGTCAGATGAAGGCATTCAGAAGGATGAGCATTGGTATTTCTTATACTGATGGACCAAAGTCTGAGTTTTTTCTGTATGTTCTTGATTCATATTGAAACATATTGATAGGAGTTTCCTTTTTGCTGTGTTCTCCTGACTCTAGTGCTTGTTAGCAAGTGATTGTACAATATAGCTCAGATGTGCTGTCTTTGTCAAAGCTTTTGGACTCATGTAATCTTCTTTTGGGTTAAGTTAGGACATAGATCTTGTAGTATTTCCTTCTTTCCATCTTTATGTGACTGACTTCAACATGCAAAAGGAAGACAAAAAATTTCTGTTAAAATTGTATTTAATGCTTTAACAGTAGTGATCCAAACACATGGGTTTTGATCTTTATTAGTGATTTTGTTTACTTTTAAGGCTTTCTGGGAGGTTTAACTTAAGAATACTTAACTTGCACAGTCAGATAAAGCTCCATTGCATGACATTTGGCTAGTTACGCTACAGTTCAGGATGTTAATCAGCATGTGTTTAATGCACATTAATTCAGATCTTAAGGGGCACCAGACATATCTTCTCCAATATTGTCATGTTCTTACACCAGTAACTTGTTTAGGTCAATATATATGCATCAGCAATATCTAGAAAGGATAATGAACTCTATGAAATTTAAGAGGGATCTTTCTTTCATGCTTCTCTTTCACTTCCAGGTATTTCACTGTATGTCATCCTCCATGGTAAATTAACAATAAGAACTTGACTATTATGTCTGTTTTGAGATACTTGTTAAAGTTCCACGGTAGCATCATTTGACTTTTCTTTTGGGGTTACACTAAAATAGGATTTTTTTATTATTATTATTCCTTTAGTTGAATATTGGCAGTTAAAAAATAGGGAACACGTACCAAGTCATAGAGGAAAAGCCCATAAATATCATAATTCCACTAGAAAATGCCATGAAAAATGAGCTGTGCATTTTTTCCAACCCTCCTCTGATTTCAGAGAAAGGAATTAAAAATCTCAAGAGAGGAAGAAAAATTGTGGGAGTAATTATTCATCACCCTACAGAATTCACAGAGGAAATGCACTGCATACAGATTTCTTAGCATATTCTTATTTTGAAACTTAATTATAATGAATAGTATTTCCCATTTTCATGCAAATAAACAAGATGTTCTTCATGCATATGTCTGATGTGTTCTGCTGTCCTCCAGAGAAGATCCTATTTTATTCTGCATTGGAAAAGATACCAAATCTTTAGTTTAGATGTGACCTACCTGACCACTGGAGAAGTTTAGATCCTGCTGTTATTTTTCTAACATTAACCTATATAAAACTGGGTTAAAACTTGAAATATCCACTAAGTATTCAGGAGGTTTATATCTAGAATTAAGCTGTACTTTTCAGGAATCTCTCCACATCTCTCCTTCTTATACCAGCCTGAAAATGATCTGCATACCTGATTCTGAGGTATGGATCAGAAACCCTGTAGTAGGTGGCTATGGGATTTTCTTTGTTCCTTTGTTGAAGAATATTGACTGGACTCATCAGATTATGGGTAGTGACCTGTTTAAGTATTTTTACCACAATTAAATACAATTTTCTTTTAGCATATGCATGGCCAGAATTTCAGAACATTTATTCAGTTTTTTTGGACACTGCTTTTACTGTGGCAAAGAGGTGCCAGGAAAGGGTTTATTCCTAGCACAGCACAGTGTTAGACTCGCACTTCTCAGTCTCAGGGACAGCAGAGAGATGACACACACAGAGGATGGGAAGGGGGATAGAATTATCTCCAAACTTACATGAAATGCTAATTCAGAATAAGGTGAAAGGAAAATTTTGTACGAAACAAACTAGCTTTGAGCCAGCCCCATCACACTAGGCTGAAAATGTGATTTGGACTTTTGCTAGAGAAAAAATAATTCTGAATTGTTGGGAAGCTTGGGAGGAGGGGATGAAGCAATGCTAGGACTTACAAACAGTTCTCTGCTAGCTTGCCCTCCAATGCTTTTCTACCAGTACTGAAGAGGGGATGCAAATAGTGGATCCCTTTTGAAGCAACTAAATATTAGAACTTTAGATGAGAT
>WEKW01020006.1:779-13468 GCA_013389905.1 Sula dactylatra
GAGGTGATGTATGCTACAGAGGTATGCTTTTTGATCTGGCTCATTGTGACTGGCTTACAGACATTTGAAGTTAAGTACTGGACCAGCCTCACTACAGCCTAAGAACCAGGCTTATTAAATTAGCATGCAACATGCTGACAGTTTAGCTTACATCGGTGGGGACAATAGGCACTACTTGTGTGGATAACATTATGTAATGTCTCTTCTTAAAAAAATAAGTATTGTCTGATCATCTTTGAAAACTATGATTTTGGTAATAACATCATATACCACCTTTAAAAGGGAGTGTTCGGAGATAGGCAGGATTTACCTACTTATTTTGCCTTTGCAGTGCGGAGGATGCAATGGAAGCAATATAAACTGCAGAGATGTGTTTTATCACACGGGAAGCCATCAAGAAACTCTTCTAGAAGAAGAGACCATATGCGGACTACGACAGCATGATGTATGAGTCACATTGCTGAAATCAACTCCTGGATTCAACAGTGCCATTTGAAGGGACAAAACCATTATTTTCTTTAGCCATTCAAGCAAGGGAAACATACTAACTCAATTGCCAGCACAGCTACCAGAAGGAAATTGTGTATTCCTTTTAGTATTCAGGACATTGCTCTGTTGCCTTATTCATATGAAATTCAGCATCTCTTTTGAAAACAGCAAAACAATGACTTTGTATCCATTTTAATTTGGAAGGAGTCCAAATTAAGCTATTATGAGAGATAAATGATATAATGAGAGCTGCATGCAATTTACTGTAAAAAATGAACAAGCAAAATGACCTCTCAAATGTTTGTATTTTTCTTTTTTGAACTTACTGAAATTTTAATGTTCTAGGTAGCGAAGTCAAGTTTCATATTCAGCTTTCCTGTTAATGTCAACATGCACATGACAGGTTCCAACTAAGCAGAAAAACAGGACGTTAGGATGCCAACCTAGCGTTCCGTTATTATCAAGAATAAATGAACTCAACTTACACAGAGGTTCTATATTAACTGTTTCCAGAATACACTCCTACGTACAATACTGTCTCATAGGAATTTGTCTGACTGGCAAATATTAGATGTTCTGGCAGTGAAAAGAAACTCTGAGAGCCTTTATTGTTCTGATGCTATAATAGTGAACAAAAATATACTGGAAGCACTGGTGAAAACATGGGCTTCTGGACCCTATGGTCATACACCTTTTGAGTTGTAAAGTCTGCCAGCTCATAGCAAAGGTCATCTTCAGTTTTGCAGCTTCAAGCTTTTAATCCTAAGGAAGCCAATCAGTTCCATATTAAGTGACGAACATATTATGTTAATGAGCATAATTATGCTAATGAACATTCCTTCAAGGAATCTTCATTCTTGATTCATTAGTTAGATATTATCTTCTGAAACCAATGGAAAATGTTTTGAAAAACTCAATTAACCCCTTTGGGGCAATCACAGACCTCAACAGATTGGCTTTCAATACTGCTACTTCTGTTCCCAGATTACACCTGTGTATGGTCATCATTTCACTGAGAGTTCTCTGCTTTTGCAAATTCTTAATTTTCCTTCTGACAGGGGCTTCAACACACCCTGGAAAAAAACCCAAACCAACCACCCACAGAAGAAACCCTATAACCATGTTTTCTTTCTGGAGCCCTCTTTGCAAGACCTAATATCTTGATTCAGTGGCTGGTGTTGTTGGTTCTGCAGACTATCCCAGTGGTATCATCTCCTGAACAAGAATGGGAAAACACTAAAACAGCAGAAAAGTAGTCTGAATCTGTCTGCACAGGACTGAAGTAGTGTGACTAGCCAGGGACAAGCCTAGTACTGGCATTATCTTGGCCAGTATACATGTTGTATTCTGTGGTAAAAGAAGTATCTGCTACAGATGGAACTTACTGTTTTCTATCATACAGCTTCTGTTTCACAGTCCTGATTTGACACGATTACATGCATTTCTAAGGTTACCCTTACACTCCAATGCATTAAGGCACACCCAGTATCATGCACAAAACACAAGTTTTTAAAGACCAGCAAGCTATTTGGCCAGATGCATTTGAGGCATTTAAATACTATTCCATCCATGTGCTGGTATTAATAGCATCTACATGTATAAAATTTGTATCGGTGGATATAACGCATGATCACTCAAGTAAATTCAAGGCCACATCATTTCAGCTCAGCAGCTGACACTACAGGATTTAAGAAGACACACTTAAGATACACTTTTCTAATGATGAAATACAGGAATATGTCTGTTGACAGTTATACGTTCTCCACAGTAAGCCTTCTGTGCTCTAAGGTTAGGCTAGTTTACACTCCATAATCAGCAGTGCCCCACCACTGGGTTTTTAATATGCTTTATTAGCTTAATATGCCTGAACATTGCACTTGCGTGTAGAAAGGCCAGGGGGTTGTCAACCCTGGATTCAGCTGCAGTGAGAACAGAGCTTTGCAGTCCTGAAGACCCAACTGTATGAGGGAGTGTACACGTGGCATCTGACTCGGCTAACGGGCCTGAGAAGTTACAGGTCTTGTAACTCTCCTCTTGCCACGTGTCATCACTTCACTCCATCAAAACTGAAAAATAAAACATGTGAATCACTCTGCAGTGACCTGCATAATCTCACAGAGGTCACAGCAGAGACTGATTTATGATGATTGACAACTGCCTATGATTATGAAAATTGGTAGCTAGTATAGCATATATTACTCATGCCTGCAGAACAGGGCACAGAGAAATAATTTTCCCTTTTAGTATTCCTAAAGGTTTACTGTTCTTAGCTTTATTAAAAAGAAACTTAAGGCCCCAGGAAAATGATGCATCATATATAAACAGGGCAAACATTATGTCAAGTTATTTTAAAAATGTCAGTCTGTTAGTTGATGTAAGGTTCTGATGTAATGTGTAAGAGAAAACAAATGAGTCTGAAAATCTCTGTTTACTAGTTTAAAAAATGGGATCTGAGATTGCTTTAAACAAGGTCATAAAGACCTCTCAACCTTTCCTTTTATTTATTTTTTTGCAAATATATTGATGTGGTTTGATGATGCACCACAGAAGAATATCTACATGCTTCACATAATGAAACAGTGTCATTACTTTACCTGGACAAACTCCCAGTGTAATTGCAACCAAAGTAAAACATCTCTGAGGCTGCAAAGATGTGTCAAAACGAGAAATAGAAAAGCATAGACCTGAGATGTTTTCCATTTGCAGACCTTCATATAGGTGTCTTTTTTCATACTTTTAGCTGTATATTGGAAAGCATAATTTGATGATAGACGTGAAACTGTGTATTAGTTTTTATTTTGACAAATTCATTAAACATCACATAGCTTGAAAAATGAACCAGGAGGCACTAAGCCAGCCTGGGAAGATTGTACTTCATAAACTGAATTGCTCACATGGGCAACATTTTGGTGGAAGTTATAGATTTTCTAGCATATCCCTGATAGATAGCACTAATATAACTTCAATAAAAACTCTGGATATGTCAATATAAAATTTTTTCTAGCATCGAAAGATGTAAGATACTTCAGCTAATAAATTGGAAGACTCCTATTCCTCACGGTACAGTAACTTACACATCGGATTATAACAAGTATTGAAACTATCTAAGGTACAGCAGGCAGCTGTAGGTTTGCTGCTTATAAAAGTTGCACTAAATTAAGTTATCAATGTACTATAGGCAATAATTGGAATTTAAGATCTAGAAGAAGCATTTCTGTAAAATGTCAGCATTCTTCTATTTTTAACTGTTAGATAACATATGACTTTTCAAAATTGACAGATGAATGAAAAAGATAAACAATATTTGCTGCATACAATTGATGTTCTTTCTCTTTGTTCCCAACATATGACCTTTCACTTACCTGCCTAAGATTTACTGACTTTTTTTAAATTGCTACCACTTTCAGATTTATTTCGTATGAGGAGTGCAAAAAGGTATCTTGTTCTGAGAGAAAAACAGATAAAGGACTTAGCAGGCTGTCAGTGCATGAGGACAGGATAGCGGGAATATATACACACACACACATCTATACACATATATGCACATATGTGTATGCACACAAACACAAACATGCAGCCTTAGATTTTGTCCAAGTTTAAATATACATCTATTTCTTCATCCTACAAACAATGACCTACCACAATAGGATGCACACTCACAAAATAAGACTGGAAATAGTTGCCTCATTGTTTTTACACATTCAATTAGCAATGACTATAAATAGAAAGAAGACAGAGAAATGCACAAATGTTTGAATTATGACAGTTTTTGAAACTGAAAAAAGATACCACGGAAGAAGGTTACCGAGTTTGAGCTGGCAGGAATCTGAGACACTATTTGGACCTGGCTAAGAAAATTCTTCAGCTTTTGATACAAAAATTTACTGGGGACAGGATGAAATTGGTAGTATGTACCATACTTAGATGGCCACAGATGGCTTCCTCGGGCATACTAACCATTCCATACTTTCGCAAGGTTCAAGAGACTTACTAGTCAACGTTACAAATAGATTGTACAGACTTTGTGACTATACATTACTTTCAAAATAATTACTGCATTATAAACCAAAAACTATGTTCAAATGTGTCTAAATAAGTTATGTTAATACACTTCTAATACTACAAAGGTAAGTATTCAAAAGTCAGTGCATCTGAACAAGGCATGAGCAGTGTGATGCAGTTCCTTAATTGTATGATCTCAGATTAATAAAAAGCACTTTAAAGGCCCAAAACACTGCAATGCATCTGACTGAGAGAAAATGGTGTTCATTGCTAGCTTTCATATTCTTGACTCGCAGATTCCTATATTTAAATATTAGCACCAGCACAACATAGGGGTTTGTTATTTTTTTTCTATCACAAGCACTTTTTGTACTTCTACCTGGTATTTGCCTCTACTCCAGCACAGTCACATGATAATATATCATGAAAGATTTTTTCATTTGAGTTAAAAACAGAGGAAAATACATTAAATCTCTTCAACTGGTGAAATCACCAAGTTTTCAGTGATCTGCAAACAGCTGTTCTGTGTCAGGGAAGGGGGATACTCCATATTCATATGAGAAATGTTTCTCAGAATACTGTTTATCCTTACTCAGGAGCCTTAATATTCAGTTTTCTGAATACTAATGGATAACATTAAGCTGGTCAATAGTACCTGAAGACTTCAACACCTAATATAGACATACAGTTCTGCCATACTTGTATGCAACTTCTAGCATACAATGCTGTTCTGTAAGAAAGATGTACGATTGGCAGCGGTCAGCTTCAGCTAAGTACTTCCAAGTACACAGCAGAAGGAGAAGAGAGATGCAGTTTCTGCATGGTCTGACTGCTGGGGAAAGCAAGATACGTCTTCAGTACCATTTCTTTAGAAGAATGCACTGTAACTCCCTGTACACTCACACTGCAGCACAAAGTGTTGAAGCTTTCTTTACGTATGTCTTCGGGCCCCTGACAAAGAAATTGTTTTCCTTCTTCAATTTATGCAGGCTGTGCTGTTTCCAGAGTACCAAAGTGATCCATTACATAATCCACAGTAGTCTTTCCTAATATCTAATTCCAGATTAACTAGTAAAAAAAAATCATGACAATAAATTTGGATGCTTGTTAAATTATTATTATTGCCATATAACTTAATTGCTTCCAAATAACCAAATATTAACATGACTCAAAATTCAATTTCTTGACTCTCAAACCCTACATTAGATAATTAGGAAAAAGTATTTATTCTTTCAGTTGAGAAAATGGATTATTTTATTCTTCCTAAAAAAATACCCACAAACTGCCTCTCTTTTTCCTGTCTGAACCAAAGAAATGAACAGGTGTAGAAAACCTTTTGGTTTTGTTGTTGGTCAAGCTCAACAGAAGGGGAAGAGGGTTTTATATTCACAAGATGGTTGAATACAGTACTGATAAATACTTGAGTAAGATTTATTTCTTCTGTGAACAAATGCAATAATTTGCATATTTTGTTCATTAAATGTAGAAATGTACAGGGCATAAATTCCATACTGTTTTTTCTCTTAACAAGTACACAAGTGACCAATCATGTCCATACTGCACATTCTTCCAGAACGATTATTTCATTTCTGAAAAGTGATGAACTTGGAAGACAAAAGTCAGCAGATGATACCATCACTACACTGTTTTCCAGTCAAATATCTGTGTAAGAGCAGAATTCCCATACTGTGGATCGAAAGCAGAATTTAAACTGAATTACTGAATTACTATAGAAATTTTCTCTATAAGAAGGTTAGATTGGAGGAAATACCATCCTGTACAGAAATACTAACTTGCACACTAAGTTAGTGCTACAGAGTTCTCACCAGAAGTTGGAAAAGCAAAACCATTTCAGTCCTAAAATCTTTACTCCATAAAACAGGTTTTCACATGCTCTGTATGTTTCTTGTTTGTTTTCAAGACAAGACAGAATTCTGAAGCTAACGGCTCTTTTGAAGGTGAAGTACTTGTCAAAATCAGGGAGCTGCAGTCAGGAATGTTTAGAAGGAAATTCTGGTAGCAAAGTTGCTAAGGACACACAGCAGTTTGCCTTGGTTTGTCCTCCTGACCAGAGAAGAAAGCCAGATCCCTCTTTTCTCACATCAGTCTTGTTTCAAGCAGCAAAGCCATTTATTGATGTTCCATTCACATTGCTTGCAAGCCATAATGCACGGGAATACTAAATGAGATAATAGTAGAGGTTAATAAAATTTGAAATGCTTAGAGAGTTGACTAGGCAGAGGAAAGCTCTTCAAGTTCATGAATCTCCTTACATTACTGATACATTTCAGCAGAGCATTCCCCACCTATTAAAAGGAAGAAATTAAGGTAAGCTGAACAGACTGCATGATGTTTACATCTTACATTACTTGTTTACAACAGTGAGAAAATATGACATATTGCTCAAATATCTGAAAGATCTTTAAAGCTGGTGGAGAGAAAATATCAATGAAAGTGGGGAGATTGAAGACTGGACTGTGGGTAGGTCTATGAGATTGTAAAAGCACTAAGAGTAGGACTTACTGCATAGACATACTTGAAATGGCATTCCATAAGAGCAGCAACTTAAAATGAGATATGTTTTATAGTAAACATATGTATGTGTGTGTATATATATATATATATAAATACACATATATATCCCATATCACCAGAGATGACAGAAAAAGTAGGTATTCATGTATGTGAGCATATGCATGCTGGCAAAGCTGTACCTGACAAAACAGGCACAAGTTTTCTGGGGTACCTTTTAGTAGACTAAAACTTAGCCTCTTGTAATGTGAAGGAAGTAGGCATCAATTTAAAATTTAATTTCATATTGATTCAAAGATAGTCCAATTCTGACTTTAAGGGCGGTACTTAGAAATTAAATTTATTGGACTAGCTGGCAAAGCCATATTATGATTGAACATATTTCCTAGCTTTGAAAATTATACAAATTATTTTTGACACCACAACTGTTAAAAATTTATGCAGACATAGAAAAAGAATAATGTTGCTGAATGTTTAATGCTGTTTGTTTCCCAGCACTGCCTAGAAGTAAACAGGAATGACACGTTCCTTTCTGATTATGGGCTGTGAGTGAGATCAGCCAGCTTCTTCATGCTGATTTCTCTGTCCTGTGTGTTTTTCTCATAAACTTTCACATCTGCCTTAGTCTTGCTGCCTGCTAGCATATGGCAGTTTGTGTGTGAAAGTACTTGCGCAAAAGAAGAATAAAGCGCATTTTTATTTGATACACTTCTTTTACCAGAAGTGGAAGCCATTCCTTTCATATTGTACTAGACATGTAATGATCTCTAAACACACTAATTGCCTTAAAGTTTTTCCTTCTTGATTTTAGCTGTGCTATGATTTCTTTCTTATCTCCTAGTCTCATTACAATAAAAATATCTAAGAACAATACATAAAAAAGGGAGATTTCAGTTTCATCTATACAAAAATGCATTTTTTTTGGTCTGTGTGAATCAGTTTTGTGAATATCAGCCTAGGATTGCTTTATCAGTGTATCTTTAGTACACAGCTAAAGTAATTATTATTCGACTGTCAAATCCAATACAAAATAGATATATAACCTAAACTAATCATATCATTATCTATATTAGATCTATAGAAAACCAAGCCTGACTATAAGTATAAGCCTTACTGATAAGTTTTAATGCCCACTAAAATGATGGTCAACGCGTTGATTCTGACTAAATGAAGCTGAAAATCATGTTTTCTCAATATATCACATCAGCATATACATCTGCTGATCAGTGTTAATTAGTCCTATATCTACTAATTTGTAATCTGTGTATCTTTTATCGGGATGTACGTAGTAACACATTAGCATGTATCACAGAATCACAGAATGGTAGACGTTGGAAAGGACCTCTGGAGATCACCTCATCCAACCCCCCTGCTTGACCAGGTACACCTACAGCAGGGGGCACAGGACCTCATCCAGGTGGGGTTTGAATGTCTCCAGGGAAGGAGACTCCACAACCTCTCTGGGCAGCCTGTTCCACTGCTCTGGCACCCTCAAAGTAAAGAAGTGTTTCCTCATGTTCAGGTGGAACTTCCTGTGTTCCAACTTGTGCCCATTATCCTTTGTCCTGTCATTGGGCACCACTGAAAAGAGTCTGGCCCCATCCTCTTGACACCCACCCTTTAGGTATTTATAAGCACTGATAAGATCCCCCCTCACTCTTCTCCAGGCTAAACAAACCCAGGTCTCTCAGCCTTTCTGCATAAGAGACATGCTCCAGTCCCCTCATCATCTTCATAGCTCTCTGCTGGACTCTCTCCAGCAGTTCCCTGTCTTTCTTGAACTGGGGAGCCCAGAACTGGACACAGTACTGCACATGTGGCCTCCCTAGGGCGGAGTAGAGGGGGAGGATAACCTTCCTCGACCTGCTGGCCACACTCCTTTTAATGCATCTCAGGATACCGTTGGCCTTCTTGGCCACAAGGGCACAGTGCTGGCTCATGGTCATGGACCTGCTGTCCACCAGCACTCCCAGCTCCTTCTCAGCAGAGCTGCTCTCCAGCAGGTCAGCCCCCAACCTGTACTGGTGTGTGGGGTTGTTCCTCCCCAGGTGCAGGACCTCACGCTTGATTTTGTTGAATTCCATGAGGTTCCCCTCGGCCCAGCTCTCCAGCCTGTCCAGGTCTCGCTGGATGGCACCACAGCCTTCTGGTGCATCAGCCACTCCTCCCAGTTTGGTATCATCAGCAAACTTGCTGAGGGTACCCTCTGTCCCTTCGTCCAGGTCATTGATGAATATGTTGAACAGGACAGGACCCAGCATAGACCCCTGGGGAACACCGTTAGTTACAGGCCTCCAACCAGACTCTGTGTCGTTGATCACGACCCTCGGAGCTCTGCCCTTCAGCCAGTTCTCAGTCCACCACCCTGTCTACTCATCTAACGCACACGTCCTAAGCTTACCTTTGAGGATGTTATGGGAGACAGTGTCAAAAGCCTTGCTGAAGTCGAGGGAAACAACATCCACTGCTCTCCCTTCATCTACTCAGCCAGCTCATGCCATCACAGAAGGCTATCAGGTTGGTCAAGCATGATCTCCCCCTGGTGAATCCATGTTGACTCCTTCTGACAACCTTCTTTTCCTCTGCATGCCTGGAGATGACCTCCAGAATGAACTGTTCCATCACCTTTCTGGGGATGGCGGTGAGGCTGACTGGCCTAGAGTTTCCTCCTTTTTGCCCTTTTTGGAGACTGCAGTGACACTGGCTACCCTCCAGTCCTCGGGCAGCTCTCCTGTCCTCCATGGCCTTCCAAAGATGATGGAGAGTGTCTTAGCGACAGCATCTGGGAGCTCCCTCAGCACTCGTGGGTGCATCCCATCGGGGTCCATGGATCTGTGAGGATCCGCTTTACCTAAATGATCCGTAACCCAATCCTCCTCAGCCAAGGGGCAGTCTTCCTTTCTCCAGGTTTTCTCTCTGATCCCTGGGGGCTGGGATGCCTGAGGGCCAGCTCTAGCAGTAAAGGCTGAAGCAGAGAAGGCATTGTTCTGCCTTCTCTGCATCCTGTGTCACCAGGGCACCCACCTCCTTCAGCATAATCTCTCTTTGGAAAGCTTTTGCTGATCAAGACACCAATAAATTGGTGTTAATGAAAAGAATAATGAAATTAAACACCAGCATGGAGAAGTCTCCACTTTTCAGGGAAAATAAAATCACCTTTCTACCACGTATCTTAGTGTTGAACTGTAATTAATAAGACCATGATTTTTTCTGAATATTTAATGACAAATAAATATATTTTGTTTGGCATCATTTAAGCCACATTGAGAGTTAATCACTTCACCATTAGCGAGGATGCGTGCCAGTCAGTCCTCAATGGTGAATTAAATTTCCATCCACTGGATGAAGGAATTAAAAACAAGAGCAAGAGGGGAAAGAAATTGCATAAATTAGTATGAAATTATTTAATCTGAGAAAAAAGAGGTCAGCGTATAATGCCACAAAGTGATGAATACTTCATAGAAATGTAATGACCTATATTTGGCCTAAACAAGCTATTGTATGACCATAAATGTACCATTACTGTGAACAAATGAGGATTGCAGTTACAGTATGTAAATGATAATAAATATATAAAATACAATCTGCTGTCATGAGCAGACAAAGCATTGAAATTACAGTGCTGCTGTGCACTGTAATAACGTTCTTTATGTTATTCACCCTTCAAAATTTCTCTTGTTCTTACAGGACTTGTCTTTCCTCAAAAAACCCCAACCACTGAAACAAATGAGGCCAAACTAGAGTCTTTTTATGAATTTTTCAGGGTGTGAGTATACACATATACAAATTGGACTGAACATTTCTACACAAGGAATGTTTTAGTTTGGCCAAGAAAATGGAGAATTTGTGAATAGCTCACAGAGAGGCCAACTGGAACACTAGAACTTCTCAGATTCAGTGCAAATACAAATAAAATAGGTTATCTAAAGTAAGAAAAAGCATTAAGTCAAAGAAGGCCAAAGAAGTGAGATGACTTTAAACTTAGCTGTCTATGAATCTTACATATATTCCTTTTTTTAACTACAGTGAGATGTACACAGAAATCTACTCATTCAGAAACATTCTCCTCGTAAAGCTAACTGAAATAGAAATACCTTCAGTCACATGCTTCTACATAATTAGAGGGACACAGACCACAAAATAGAAGTGATCATCCTGAGGAAATCTAGAGGACCGTGATGATGTGCCAAAGGAGACAGGAAGCTAATCAATGAACTGAAGAAACGCAGGAGGGATTTCTAGACAAGACGTGGTAGGGAGTGCATTAGTTGTTGAGGGGACAAACCCTAGCACTCTGCTAAGTGCCGACAACCATCAAGACTCACTTATGTCCATAGAAACTGAAAAGGCACGTTTCATAGCAACGTGACTGAGAAGGTAAAAAAGGACAGAAATAGCATGTGAATTTATGCAAACTTTAAGCTGAAAGCAAAACAGCAGAGATGAGGTCTTAAAAAAAAAGTAGATTGTCTGCCTGAGCCTGGAAGTCTCAGTCTACCAGACCTAAATAGTCAACAAGAGGAATGTAAAATGGAGGTCTGGGGTTTGGTTTTCTTCCTTTTCATTTCTTGTTTGCTTTCTAAATGTGAAAAGCTGGGGAGACTGGTTAGTGAGAATTATTTTGTGGTTATTATTATATTTCTTTACTAAAAACTACCATTGTTCAAGCAGATCCAACACTACAGAAAACATGCAAAGTTTTTGCAAGAACATGTAAAGGTGTGAGGCAGTTTTCCTCACTTCTAAGGAGTGACGGAAATACTTTCAGAAGGAGATGAATGCTAATAAAGAATGGCTGCCTTTTGTAAGAAAAGAGGTGGTTCATTTCTTGACCACATTTCTCAGTAGGTTGGTCTCCTGATCAGAATAGCCATTTGGTTTTTATACTATTTCTTACTGTTTACTTTTAACCTTTTTTTGTGAAGTTTATTTTGACTGATATTGGTTTAACTGCAGTAATAATGACGAAAAAATCCTAAAATACAATGATCTTTTAAAAGAGCATTATTTACTGTAAGGAAAGAGGGAACACTGTTTCTCTCTGCAGTAGAAATAGTAAAAGCTCTGGAGGTTTTGGTACTGGTTTTAGTACAATTGCAAAGAATTCTTGGGAAGGTAAGTATAATTACCATCAAGTACAGCTTTGAGCTTAACACATACCTCAAAGGACAATTAGGTTCAGCTCTGAAGGGTTTTATCTTTAAGCCTCTTGCTGAAAAAAAACCACTTTCTTTCTGTAGTCCAGACTTCATTACATGCCAAACGTAGTATTTGTGGCTGTGATACAGCACCAGATATTTAATGATCTGGTTGTTATAGCATATGCATAATAATCTACGGATCATGCAACCTTCTTAAGTTTTCCTCTGCTGACTCCCTTCTAATATATCTTTAAAGATATTTGTGGTCTTATTCTTTATTTCTTTTACATAGTACTTGCACCCATTGTGGATAAACATGAATAAAACCTTTGCAGGTTATCAGAACAATTATCTATATGGAGATTTGGTTAGCTTTTAATAACACACAATATACGTGCTGCCAAACGTGCAAGTCATGGAGTTCTGATGAGGTAAAATCAGGCCTGAGCAAGGTAAAATTAAGCCTCAGCAAACTCCTTTTCTTTCTTACTTTTTTTTTTTCTTTTTAAGGAACTATTTGATCAA
>WEKW01020007.1:1197-11745 GCA_013389905.1 Sula dactylatra
TCAAGCTATGCCTTCATGTGGGATTTACACAACTCAGTTGTTTTGGTAGAGCTTGTAGCAACATAACTGATTACCCCTGTACTTGTAGTTTAATAATCTATCTTATTTTTCATACATATGTTATTTTATCACTGTTACAAACATGCTTTTGAATACATGCAGGTTGTAAGCATGAGTAATAAAGCAATATTTTTGCAAAGTCAATTTTCAGAAGAGAAACTGCTTCAAAGCCATATTACACATGCAGTGTACAATCGATTGTAATCAGTCATAATCAATCATACATACTCGGGGAATCTGTAGATAACATATCACTCAAGAAATACCATCTTATTTTTGATCACTGTTAGTATCTGGAGAGCATGTAGAGATTCTTTGCTCTCTCAAGAAATTCACACTATCTCAGGTACTACTGCTTCATATTTCGCTGGAGACACACAGAAAAGCATTTGCTAAATTCTCAGACACATATTTCAACATTATCTTAAGTAGACTAATCTACTCTAAGTACAAAATAACATACTGCAAACATTGGATTTTCAAGACACGCTTAAACTTAACTCATGCCAGTAGTCTGTTCTGCAAAACTTAATTTCTGCTTCATTTTAGCCAATCTACAGTTTCCCTCTACCTATATAGCAATGCCAGTATTTCACGCTCTGGCTCAAAGTCATTGTAACCTGATATGAACATAGCCTGCCACCAAAAAGACCAATACCCCCCTAAAGGCTCAATACCCTGCATGTGCTTGCTCTGACACTTTATGTTCACTTTTCCAAACGTCAAACTGGGTAAGGGAACTGGTCTGACTGAGAACTTTTTGTTTTGGTGGTGTTATTTTTTAGCCAGATAAATCCCTGGATCTACCCCACAAGAACAGTTATTTGTTTCAAAACCTAGGCCACAGGAACTTGCAGCTTATGGAAAAGAAAATACCACCTGTTCCAGCAGCAAACTCCACCTACTTCAAGTTAAAGTGATGGGCAAACTGCAGGCTTAAGCATAGTTTTATCCAAGGAATAAAAACACCACTTTATTTTGAACTTTGTGGTTTTCCCTGAAAGAATCAAAACAAGTTGTTTCTGCTATTGATCCAACATGAATTCAAACAAATGTATACAGGGCTTAACATGTATTAGATCACTGGTCCATACACTAAATGTCCAAATACAAGCAAGGTTTGGCTGCAGTAGACTCCAGGCACGCACCTTAGCAAACTGACAAATAAAGCCATCTTTGGGAATAATATAACTTTTTGTCCAAATTTCTTGTTCAGAGCTTTCCTTCTTCTATTACTGCGTATCAATTTATGTAACATAGAGCAACTTTAAGTCTCTTGCATAAAAGCTGTAATTATTGAGAATGAATCAATATGCTAATTAAAAGCCAAGCCATTCTCCATTCTAAAGTATGACCTCAATTTGCACCTCTCCAGGCACTATTTAAGAAATTTGTCTGAACATACAACTGAGATGTCTCCCGTTCTCCCCAGTATTAGCAGATCATAATCCAGTGAGGCAAGTATGAGAATCTTAGTGACACCAATTGCTCTCAGTTGATTTATTTCATACTTATGCCCAAGTTAGGCAATCTTGTTGTAGCAGCATTAGTATCAAACCCAATGGACACGTGAACAAGACACAGAAAGTAGATGTTGAATACCTCAGGGAAGGTACTGTTGGTGAAGAGGGAATAGGATTCAATAAGACTCCAATTTCTATTTGAAGTTTCAAAAGCTTATGCACACTAAATCTGTCTGTAATTATCAATAATCTTCAAAAACTTTCATGAAAGTGCATCTCTCTGACAAACAAAAGAGAGATTTTTTTATGCTTCTGTTTACTAATCCTCTTGGCAATCCTGCCTACTAATTACTATGATCTTGTATCATGTTATGGTTCTCTGCCTTTTAAAAACTGGACACGGCCATTTCCTTCAAGCAGAATGTCAGGAATCTCTCAATAGCAGTATTATCTTAATTTTAGGCGTAGCAGGTTAGCTCCAGTTTACCTGCACATGTACACCAACCTACTTTGTTATTAGAACTTTTAGGGGGAATAAAAAGCCCCATGGCTGAAACCAAGATAGCCAGAATTTCCATCCTTCCAACTTTACAACTCATGAAGTAAACGGAAAGAGGCAAGACTGAAGCTCATCAGCACTCATGAACAATATATTATCTCTTCCCTATTCTCAAAAAAATCTAAGCGTTAATAGTTGTAATGAAACAGCTTGTGGTAATCATCCTTCTGCCCTTCCTCCCTCAAACTCTGGTACCTTGTTGCTCCACATTTCACCTCCCACCCCCTGTCCTCCTGTGCCATAGTCTTGCAGAAGGACTGCAGAGGGAACACAGCACCTTTCTGGGGTGCTGCTATGCACAGTCTTGGCTTCCATCTGCCTCTGCAAAACCAAGGACAAAGACTGTGTGGCTCTTCTAAGCTCAGTTTACAACAGCGTATGAGAAAAAATGACCTTGGCCTATTTTCTTGCTGGTCCCTAACACAGAAATGCATGTACACATACCTAATTCTCACATGGAGGAGACATTTCAAAGCACCTTCTAAAATGGAATAAATGGATTCAGCACTTACATGCAAACCACCACCAGGTAAAGGAAAAGAGGGAAACATTTCCCATATGAAAGTCCATTTTAATATCAGCTTATCAGAACAAGGTAAGTAAAAATTACATTGAAGACCAAATAGTAATTTGGCAGGGTACTTCTCTGAATGGAGAGTATCACTCTTCAATTACATGTGCTTCCACTGTAAATCTATGCTACAAATGTATTACAAACAGCCTAAAATACCTGGAAAAGGCCTCAAAAGTTTAAAATTTATTATGCAAATGAAAATATGATGATAATGCTGTCTCACTGACATATTTCAAGGATTTAATATAATTCCTAAAATCTATTTTCTAGAAGTACTGCATTTAGAGAGGGCCATCTAAAGCTACAGTAACACCACCACATGCCTCACAGAGTAGTAGCCCTTTAGATGAAGGTCTTTGTTACGGACACTCAACATTTTTAAGTCAGTCAACCTTGAAAGCATTTTACGTAGAACCTCTTTTAGATTGATACCCCTCTGTATTTTCTCCCTCTATTCACAGCAAAAACTTGAGTGAAGAAAATCTAGGCTTTCTACCAACCAAGTGCCCAAAATCCACTCCCATTTTGGGTTCATCTTTCATGTACTGTGTCTATCGATGGAGATAAGTCAAAATGCCCTGAAAGTCTGGTGCTCTCACCACATATTACTTGAACTTCCTGGAAGCATGGGCTAATCTCCATTTCTGGTCCCATGTTTGTCTCTCTGGCTTTCTTACCTCAGAGATATGGTCAGTATGAATTTGGTATAACATGAATTAACCTGTATGGCCTTCCAGTGAAATCCATGCAATAACTGTACATTGCTGTAAGACGACCCAACACAGGACATGAGCTTACAGAGTGACAATGAAATAACTAAAATTTTGCAGTAGTTAACACTCCAAACTATCTGAAAATATCAATAAATGGTAATGATATGGCTCAGGTTCACTGGAAGTAAAGTACAGAAGATAAAACATGACACCATTACCCTTTCTATTAAAAAACACAGAAGAAATGTTCTTTGCCCCACATTAAGCATTGTATTACATTAAGTCAGTAATTCAAAAGTTTTATTCTGTGGCAAAAGATCTAGATTTCCCATAGAGACACGCTTAAATGACAGATACAGGATTTTTCACTTGAAACTTAGAAAAAACGGATGCCTACAAGCTCATAAAGCTCTGCAGAAGTAGTCCACAAGAATCCATTATCAAAACCCAGAACAATACTCCAACTCCCAGATTCTGAAAATATCTACAAATAATGCAAAATATTTTACAAAACAAACATGTAAAAACATACATGCTATGTATGCATGCATATGAGGCAAAAAGCTCCAACAGTATCACATAAAAAACCACAACTTTGCTGTGTTCCAATTCAAATCAGTGTTCTCTTGCTTTTTCCAACCGAGATAAAGGTGAGACTATTTTAGCTAAAGCAGCCAACATTTACTACTAAAAGTACCTTTTGCTTGCAGTCAAAAATATGTTTGTTACAGTAGTTTAATCTTTAACTAATTTATTTCAAGTGAGTGAATTTCTTTGAATTTTTGCTTGCAAAGTAATCTGTCTTCCATCAATGAGAATCTGTGCAAATTATTAAAATAAAAAGGTTTTCAAAGCAATGCTGTTCCTTACTTCCTTCGTTTATATTTGACTTCAGGCTTATTTAATATGCTCCCATGTAGATAAAAGTAGCACAATTTCGTTTTCATGCTGGGTGGCCAAAAGGTTAAACGTCAAGTTCCCAGTGTGGGAAAAACCCAAAGTAGACAAAACTGTTTTGATGCTTACTGAAGTTGTATTTCTAGCAGACTACTTAGATGTAATACAGCCAACAATTCTGTTAGTTGATCCTGCTTCACTGAGATAAGGACGCTATTATATTAAAATATTTACAAGCATAGGAAGCTGGAATGTGTTTAAAATGCTGTAAAAAGGGCCCTGTTCAAATACAATTCTGTTACAGGAAATCCTTGGGGTAAAAATGTTTAACTGTAAGCACAGCTATTCCAGAAATCCTCCAAAATAAGTATTGTACTAAAATATTCTCCAGCAGTCCTTCTTACATTAGTTCCACATGGAAGTTACTTAACCTCTAGCAGTTCTTCAAGAAGCTTCAGTCAGTGTGTATATTCTGCTATACACATTCATATGCTTCGCTGCATGCAAGACTAAAACATACTAGTAGCTGGATCTGTCTGTCCATGTATCATCCTTTTTTAACATCTTGAGGAACACACAGTTAACACTGAGAGGTAAACCCTCCTTTTCCTTCAGCATGGTTCTCACTACAGCTGGCTGGCAAGCAGTATCCTTCTCAAGATGAGAACAGGTAGGAGCTTCAAATGTCATCAGCCAAAGATCAAAACATCTTCCTGCATTTGGTAACCGACCTATGACATGAAATGCACAATGCTTATGAAAAAAGGTTAGCTACAAGTGGTTCTCATAAAAAATGATGCTTTACGCATCTCCTAGAACGGCATCCTCATTGAGCAGGGAGGAGAGTCTCCTCCCTAAGGGAGTTTGCCTTACTTTTTGGAGTTAAAGTCTTGTTCTTAATTTCACAGAGATGGAAATACATGATGTAATCCACTTAAAAATGCGCTGCTACAAATAAACTTGACCTTTTGAGTATTTTCACAAAGAGAGAGTCTGACAGTACTGCTGAGGTACTAGGAAAAAAACCTCTGGGAACACCTGAAGTATGCAGCTTCCTTCTCTTGAGTGGGCCTTCAAGAAACATGATAAAGTACGTATTCTGTCTGTCTCTCCCTGTCCCCCTTTTAATTCCTAAATCACCTTTGAAGGAAGCGATTCTCAGAGGATGTTTCATCAAAATAGAGACCTGGAGTTCACTACCTTTACATGATGACAACATTATTATAGAAAAGATCTCTCTGGAGTGCAAAGAGGCAACACTGGTATTTCCAAGACCATTTTAATAAGCTTTACAAATGACACTGGAATTTTGGAAGTAAGGAACATGGAAGCAAGGAACTATAATACAAATATTAATTCCTCTGAGGAATTCTGACACTGGATTATGTTTTTCTAAAATTGTTATATTTCTTGAAAAAACATGATACACAGTTGCTCCGCCAAACTAAATACTTCACAAGCAGTATGTTGGATCAGGGCTCTTCCTGGGTCAATACTGTTCTCAGTTGTCAGTAGAGAATCTGTATCAAAATAACAGTTCTTGCAAAGAGTTTCCTGCTCTGCATAAGCACCTCCTAGTCTTTAAAGGAGCTGTCTGTTAGTAGAGCTCTCCCAGTCTTCTCCAAAACCTTCAGACACAAAACCAGCAGCTCTGAGTACAGAACTTTGGTTCTGAAATGTTATGTGGCAGCAACCCTGGAATTAAAACTGTTGCTTTGTTATAGTGACCAAGATTTTCCTCCAGGTAATCACATATAAACCCCTTGTCCTCAGGAGTGTAATTATTCTCAGAAAGCATTTAGGAAAAGGGAATCCTGTAGGGAGCTTAGCTTCATGCTGCTTCTGTAACAAATCTTACTTTCTACTAGAACACCTCCAATGATATGCTTGGTCAAGCAGTATTTTTTTGTACTGATCACATGAGATTTGTGTGTTCAAGAGGTTTGCCACACCGCTGACCCCATGCTGGTGACACGTATCATAATTTATTTGAGTTGTAGTGAACAGCATCTTCTTATTCACCTGTACGTAAATTCACAAATTTGTTGCTCATCAGGTTTCATACTGTAAGAGTTTCATAGAACAGGGAGAAAAATCTGCAGACCATTCTGACACTGTTTCTCTAGGCGACTCAAACATAGTTTTTTTTTCAGTTACTCTCAAATGATGTACCTCATTTCTGAACTGGTCAAGAATGGGAAAGTGTCCCATCAACAGCTGTGTAATCATCAGTGTTAGTCCTGGAATTTAAAAGCCCTTTTAAATTTATTGGTTCCATAAATACTGGAGCATCAGTAAATACCAGATGACAGCAGCAGGACAAAGTAACTAATTATCAGTGTATGTAGGATAAACTTATATTCCTAAATATTTCATCACTACTGCCAAGCATTATTTGGACTTGGCGATAGAATCTGAAGAAAAGTAACCTCCAGGGACACTAACTGAGCGCAGCACAACTCTCAAGATACTTTCACAGGCCATATGAACATTATCTGGAAGCAGGTGACCTGCAAGAAGAAAGTTGTTCTTCGAAAGTCAAGATGTAAACTAGGTTAACACCCCCCTTTTTAGTATTTAGGGGTATCGGAAATCTATTCTGCTGTCTGCTGAAGCTGCCTAGAGGAAACAAGAAGGCCATTCCACTTATTACACTTTTACAAAAATTCACCTCAAGAAATAAGAAAGATGCGTGGCAATTCAAGACTAGACACATGTACTGGTTTTGGCTAGGATAGTTAACTTTCTTCATAGTAGCTAGTATGGGGCTATGGTTTGGATTTGTGCTGAAAACAGTGTTGATAACACAGGGATGTTTTCATTACAGCTGAGCAGTGCTTACTCAGCATCAAGGCCTCTTCTGTTCCTCACACCACCTCAACAGCAAGTGGCTGAGGGTGCACAAGAAGTTGGGAGGGGACACGGCTTGGACAGCTGACCCCAACTGACCAAAGGGATATTCCATACCATATGGCGTCATGCTCAGCATATAAAGCTGGGGGAAGAAGGATGAAGGGGGGGGACATTCAGAGTGATGGCGTTTGTCTTCCAAAGTCACCGTTATGCGTGACAGAGCCCTGCTTTCCTGGAGATGGCTGAACACCTGCCTGCTGATGGGAAGGAGTGAATGAATTCCTTGTTTTGCTTTGCTTGTGTGCGTGGCTTTTGCTTTACCTACTGAACTGTCTTTATCTCAACCCATGCTTATTCTCACTATCACCTTTCCAATTCTCTCCCCATCCCACCGGGGGGCAGTGAACTAGCGGCTGCGTGGGACTGTGTGGTGGCTGCCAGCCAGGGTTAAACCCCAACAATATGGATGAGACAGCCATAGTTATCTTGAATACTCACGAACACTTCAAATGTCTGAATACTTCACATTATGATACCATTTTCATTTATTAACCATTAAAAATTAAATTATCCATTGTCAATTAATGTTTCAGAATGGATTTCTTGAATGGAACCAAAAACTATGGGAGAAGATAGATTTTGTTTTGCCCACATTAGAACATTTTTAATTTTTTTTTAGATCTTCAGCAATTCCACATTTTAAAGGAAAGGATTTCAGGTTTTGCAAAGGGTAGTCACTTTAGTGTCAGGATTGGGGTTTTTTATTGGTTGTTCTCTTAAGAAGTAAGTTATGAGCCTACACAAACCCTCACCCACAAACACTCATTTTGTTCACTAAGTCCCCCAGAATAGCAACCTGCTATATGGTCATTCCAGGTCAGAACCCCAGGGGTAATGCAAGAAACATTCAGCAATATAGCAAGACACTGAGAACAGAGACACCACCTGCTTCTTGCTTCCAACAACCCAAGTAAAAAGTACCCGGGAAAAGCATCCTGCTGGAGGGAAGATTAGGAAAAAGCATGCAAATGTAAATATTAGGATGGAAGTAGAAAAGTAGAAAAAAGGTTGCATGGAAGGAAAAAAAAAGACCATGTTGGATAATTTGCCTTGGTGGAATGAAAAGCAGACAGACTGGAAATGAAATGGGGGCTAGGGAAATAGGAAAGGGGTGAGGGGAGGACAAACCTACAAAGCCCCAGAAAATGGTGCCAGACTTTGTGCACCAGGAATAAAGGAGAAATGTCTTCGATTCCTCCTTGATCTTCCAAAGGCAGCTGGAAAGTATCCTGAAATACTTGAGCCTCATCATTCTTTGTTGGTCAGTACATGATATAATCGTAAAAACCTCCTAGCAAAATGTGCACCACATTTCCATCAAACTCATCTATACAGAAGCTGCAGGTTGTCATTCTCCAGCCATTACTCTAAACACACTCTGCAGTAGACCCAAGACCTCCAACTTCGATCCTAATAACACTGACACTAATATGACTTTTCATGACAGAATTTTCTACTTCAAATGTTATTGTTTTTTTAAACTGTTAAACACTATTAAGGTTGTTAAGCTCCACACTTAACATCAGGAAGGTAAAGTTATTGTCCCTCGGGCAACATGAATTCAGCCTTCTATTGAAGGCCATTACAATACAGTACCCTTGTACAATATCGTGAACAACATTCAATGCAACTTGAACACAGTATTTGCATCCTTTTTTTCCCCTGGAAGACACCTCTGGAGATGTTTTAGAAACCTGTAATGAAAAAGTTGGTGCTCATCACAGGTATAGAGGGCAATCATGAATGGAGTAGTTCACCATCTTGATGTGGTCTCAAACTGTGGTCTTTCCGCAAAGACCACACAAGCCCTTCTGCAGCATGACAGTCAATAATAAAAAAACCAGCACAGCAACCCACTACCTCGGACCAAAAATTCCACAGCTATTTGATCCTCATTTTGGGGGGCTTGAATTAAAAAGATGTTTTTTAAGGAATGCTATGCACACAGATCTGCAATTTGAAATCAATGAGACCACTCGTTCAAAAATAAATTGCAACATAAAGGTAAGCACTCTGAGATGTCAGTGCCTTTAGTCTGGCCACACAAATATATTTCAACTTAATCTTTCAAATTTTCTGCTATCCAAACAGAAAAGAGAACTAATTAGAGCCTCTTTCCACATAGGGGAACCAAGCACGTTAATTTTTTTCTTTCCCTTTTTTCCCCCTGGTGTTTGCCTTCGAAAAATAGTCTATGTACACACAGAAAATATATTTTATATTTTTTTATTTTACATTGATTGAAATATAACCTTACGTTTGACTTTGCAACCTTAACGCTTTTACAGTGATGTGTGTGAAAATCCCTAACTACACATCATGCTAAATTTATTGACTTTTCAAGGGTGCAGCAGCCATATTTCCCTTGAAAGAAGACTGAGAATTAAGACCGGAGAAGTAAAACAATGTAAAGTTCTGTCAAATCAAAACAGTATGAAAGGCTGAAAAGCTTTGTCTTTGGTCCTCTGTGCCATAGTAAGACACTCAAGACAACAAGTACATGAATAATCAAAAATATGTGGCTCAACTTCCCTTCATAAAGGACGCTGCCAAGAGCATCTGCCTTTTGGCTAACAACTCAGGGCAAAAGGGCTAACACCATTCATGCTTAAGCCCAAGGCCTCCATCACAGAAATGTAGATCCTCTTCCCGAACATATTACAAGCTAAACTTGATGTACAGAAAGCAGGCCATTTGCACCACTGATTTCCAGTCTTAGCAAATACCATACTGACAAATCACCTAATCACGGCTCTTGACGTTTTTAGAAATACCTAATCTTTTAATGAAGAAACCTCTATCATTACCATATGCTACATACAGCACTGTGCAAGAGTTTCTCCCTATCACAGGAAACTTAATTTTCCAGGTTCACATCCGCTGTTTTTTCTTACCTATGGTCAGTCAACCAACTTTTTCGCTTAATTAGCCCAACTGGAGCATTACTGATTTACACCAAGCACCACGCTACCACTTCTTATGAAGCTCTGCATAAACCTTTCGCTCCACAGAAAATTTTATATTAAAAAGATCATCGTCCTAAAGATAAAGACAACGAGCACGGGCTTTGCACCAGCAGTAGCGATTCCATTTGCAAAATAATATTTTCTGTTAAAGAAAAAGAAAGATTTAATTAGGACAGCTCCAGGGACGAAAAGCAGGGGAGGATGCACACGCTTTACATTTTGAGGGGCAGCAAAGGCGCTGCCTACCGGGACGCTTCAGTGACAGCTCCCCTCCCCTCTCCGGACGGACGGACGGACAGATGGCGGACGGGCGACCAGCTCCCGCCCGTGCCCGCGTCTCCCGTGGGACCTGCCCGCGGATGCCGCCTCGCCTCCCAGCGCCGGGGCCGGCTCCACGCAGGGT
>WEKW01020007.1:18718-29177 GCA_013389905.1 Sula dactylatra
GAGGGCGGGCGGGAGGGCTGCGCACCCCCTGCGAGCCGCGAGGCCCCGCGTAGGGCTCGCGCGGCCCGTGCTGGGGTCTGTAGGCGCGTGCGTACACCTGCAGCCTTGTTCAGCGGGGAAGGTCAAAAGTCAGACTGATTCCTTTTGTAGTCATTACCCATAGCGGAGCTTCTCGAGCCTCTGTAGAATAATACAGAGCGTGGGCTCGTGCACGCTGACCCTTAGGCTGCGTTAGCCCGCTTTGATTTGCAGGACAGAAAGTTGAAGCAGGGGGCCCTAAGCTGCCTCTTTGCTCAAATACTTAAAACGCTTCCCGAATACCTTCTCTGTCAGTAAACCGAAAGGAGGTGAAGGCAATCCCAAAATGTAAATGTTTCCTGTGATGCAAGAGTAAATCCTCAGTAGCAGTTGTAGGAACTGGACATCTGAACAAACCTGCCCTTATCAGCTACGTGTGAGCGTTTGTGTGTATTGATTTAGCCGTTGTAAAAAGGTGATTAAAGAGTTTCCTATCATCCTCCCCATAGTCAAAACAATCTGCTGGAATGGCTCTTAATTGCTTTTATAACACATGGATGTTTTCAGAAGTAAAAGAGCAGTAGTCAAACAGAACGTTCTGCTCAGAAGGAAGATTTCCTACAGCGTGTAAACATGAAATAAATCTTTGCTTTAAAAGAAAAAAAAAGTTAGCCCCAGATCAAACACTTACTGGGCTTTTTAGAAATGTTCTTCCTTTATTCTACCACTATTCTCGGCAGGTTTGTCTGATGTGGTTGCTTTGTGGGCTGAATCACCTGCTTATTATAGTTTTGAAAACGGGTGACTTTGAAAATGATACCAGAAAGACAAAGTACCTCCACCTCTTTTTATGGGACTTTGTGCTTTAGGAGCTGGAAAACTAGGATGATTTACATGCAATAGAGTTTTTAATGCTTGCTCTTTGTAAAGGATTTCTTTTCTTTGCTGCTTGGTAATGTAAATAAGAAACCTGCCAAAGCTCAATTAAAATTCAAAACATTTTAAATTAGTGTATAGTCCAGACAGTCCATCTGTCTGAGAGTGAAAAATTATCCTGAATGAAGAAGAGTAATCATAAATAGACAAAAAGGTCATAGTCAAAATCAAATGCACTACTTAAAACCACTTACTTTAGATTAGGATTATTTTTTTTTAATGTTTTGTGGTTTTGCTGCTGCACGGCACAATCTTAGGTGTGATTCTAGAGCAACTTCTTTTTGAGGCTTTGTTTACGTTGTTAACAACTTCCAAAAAGTCAGTTCACACATTCCCTTTCTTTCATGTTTTATATGTACTGTAATCTGTGCATATCAATTGGTTAAATATGTTGGCACACCCTTGCCAAATTGCAGGCTTCAAATAGTGCCTCGTCTCCCGAATACTTTATATTATTAATATATATTACATTTTTGGGCAAATGTAATATAAATAATGCTAGAATCCAAACATTAGCAAATAAGCAGCGTATTTCATGCGTGTATAAAGCCTGCACTGAAGATAGCAAGTTGTGTCAAGAGGGTGGGCCCATATGCTAGATAAGATGTCTGGCAAGTACTTTTTTTTCTTTTTTTTTTTTTTTTCCTGTGGGTAGATTCTGTTATATAAAATTCCCATCTGTACTTTGATTTCCATTCAAATGATCTAATAATGGATGTGGTTTTTTAAGATAATGCTGTAGAGAAAGTAAAGTATATTTTTCAGGTAATTCAAACCTATCCTCCAATGTTTGAGTAGGCAGTTTAGCAAACAGAGTATAATCATTATAGATTACAACTGCATAGTACTGAAGGCTTCAGCCTCAGCACTGAATAAAATCCTTTCATATTCAATATTAAAAAAAAAAAGGTTTCTTAAATGGTGTAGGATCCTCGTTCCTAGAGGAGGCTTCTCAGACTGCTTTCCTGTGAACGTTGTGTACATTTCCATGCAATATTTGAAATTTCAGGAAAAAGGTAGTCTGCATTTATATAATATGTACATTTTCCACTTGCTTTCAACTGCATTTTGGATGTTTTTATTGATTTTTGTTACAAGTTGAGTTAAAGCAATCTCTCTTTTTTTTTCTTCTTTCTTTGGATATATGTTCAGGTATCCTTGAATTCATCAGTGTGGCGGTGGGACTGGTCAGTATTAGAGGCGTGGACAGTGGCCTTTACCTTGGAATGAATGAGAAGGGAGAACTCTATGGCTCTGTAAGTACCGCTTTCATGTCAGCTCATATGTGTTGAGGTTTTGATTCACTTCTGAGCGCTATGCAAACCCCTCAAGCAGCTAGCTGAAGTAGTCTTAGCTTTCAAGACAATTATTTCTTTTCCTGTTGAAATGTATAATCTTAAAAGTATACGGTATAGCCTTGGATACTAAAGAGTTGATGAGAAAAGTTTTGCTGTCCTAGATTAAGACAACTGAAAAGAAATATTCCTCTTAAATTATGACAAAACCAGCAAATTAAACTATCTTTTAAAAAAGCATTTAAGTTGCCTAGTATCTAACTTTATTTTATCAGTAGTGCAAATGTATCATAGTATACACTCTGTTATCAAAAACATTGAATACAATTGGGAAAAAAATGATTAAAAGGATACTTAGGAACAAATAAAAGAACAATTAATATAGTACCCTGACTTACTTTATGTATAGCCTAATGCTCCTTTACAAATCAGGAGGTGGTACTTCCAGGTACCAGCTTTTTAACATGAAAGCATTCTTTCAAATGCTGGGTAAAAGAGGATAATACTGTAGGTCACAGTTAGGTACCACTGTTATTGGAAAAATCTGAGTGGTGCGAGAGTACTGGCAATACCTGTCGATCCTGGCACTTGAACGTTTGCATTTAAGAATGAAAATAAGCTTGTACTCATTACGGTTAATTTGTATCTGTTGAATAACTTCAGCGTGACTGTAAAATATAGTCTTTGATAAAATGTGAGAAGTGATGCACACTGCAAAGAACTCATAGAAATTCCTTCCTGATCTGTTATATAGCACCTGTGTCCCTCCACCAAATCTCATTTCTAGAATGGTGGGTACCCTAAGACAGAATTCTACATGATCTAGTTCCTGTAGGATGAGGAATGCCGCCTTAGAGAGAGAGAGTTATCTAACTCATGTTTAAATCCAAAATTGTAAATGTACAGCTCCAGTTTCAAAAGAATAAAGGATAAATTAGGCTTCCAAACTCAGTGTCAGGTCTACATACTCTTCTTGGGTTTGATTGTTAAGTGAACAGAAAGGCAACACAAAGCCTAAACCATTTTGTTTATTTTTATCACGTTTTTCATGTGTGTTCAGATATCTAGCGACAGTTTGACTTACTTTTCTTCACTCTTTCTTTCTGTAGGAGAAACTAACTCCTGAATGCATCTTCAGGGAACAGTTTGAGGAAAACTGGTACAACACTTACTCGTCCAATGTGTACAAACATGGAGATTCGGGGCGGCGATACTTCGTAGCACTTAACAAAGACGGTACTCCCAGAGATGGGGCAAGGTCCAAAAGACACCAGAAATTCACACATTTCTTGCCCCGGCCTGTGGATCCTGAAAGAGTTCCAGAACTGTACAAAGATGTGTTAGGATACAGCTGAGGAAGGAGACAACTTTGGAAAAACCCCCTTACTGGAGCTGTTTGATCTTGCCTCTGCGTCCGTGGCAATACCAGCATGAGGAACCTGCAGAGGTCGAGGATGCTGGATTGGAAGAAGCTACTTTGTGATAGGCAGGCCTCTGTTTTCTAACCTTTGGATTTAGGAGACAAAGCCTTAAGGCTAGGAGTGGACTGGCCTCTTTCAAACTTGCTGAACTGTTTAGTAGCCAGTAACCAGAGGGAAGTTGAAGTGTGACTTTTTTAAAACTAACAACCTCTTGGCAATTTTGTCTGGATTACCTATGGTCCCTAAATCAGCAAAGAACTACCTGCATTATGTGGATGAGACAACAGCTGGAAGAAATAAAAATAAATAGACTGTAAAATAGTAATAAATCCTGAGAACTTGTAGTGGCTCCACTTCGGTGATGGACCATAGACATTGGTGCATCATAGTCAGAGGTGGAACTTCTCTTCAGGATGGACCTATTTATACATCTCCAGATAGCATATATTTATTTTATATATTTATTTATTAAAGAGTTTATTTTTTACTGGGATATGAAGAGAATACAAGCCCCTAACCCCAATGAGAAATCATTTACAGTGCCAATATCTACTCTGAGTAGTGTCATGATACAGAAATGACATTACACTGCAATGTATCTGAAACCTAAACGTTCATATTTCATTGTTTATCAGTTACAGATAAGGTTATATTTTATGCACATACCATTGCCTCCTTCCTGTTCTTCTTTTTGGAAAGAATGTTTAATTTTTTTTTGACCTATGAGAGTGCCTTACAGATCTGTATTGAATTCAAATGCACATTTAAAAAGGAAATTAAAAATTATTTCACTTTATTGGGTTTACTGTCATTTTTAAATTGAGAGTCTCTTAGCACACAATGTGTAACACTGCAAACCTGCAAGAATTGTGAAGATTCTATTGCAGTTACCTTGAAAGAAAAAGTATTAACTCTTGAATTCTTGATTCAGATCACCACATGCTTGATGTTTTTTGCCAAATGGCTCCTACTACCCTATAACACACAAATAACTATTCTCTTCATTACCTAAACTTTTCATGTAGGATTCTCATCACTCTAGAAGATATTTTAATTATATTCCCTATGAATATGTTTAAGGGGAAACAGTATCAAAGTGAGAAGTTTCTGATATTGCTGAATGAAAAGCTTCTGTGAGTGAAGCTTGTTTCTCCCCTGAGCACAGAGGAGCCTAACAGACTACTTTCTTATTTTAATTCCTCCTTTAGAGAATAATCTCAGCATCAGGTTTTTTGTGTGAAGACTGTCAGGAGCTCTATGCTATTTACAGCTATATAACAGGTAGATTACACTAATTTACTTTAATTCAGGACTGTCAGTTATGAAGCAGAAATTCCTCTGCATGTTGACTTAACTGGACAGTCTCCACTATCTGTAAGACTACTAAGGGTGAGTGACAGACCCTATAAGATTAGACCTAAACCTACTGAAGCTAGCTGTCAGGTGATTGCCACCTCCATAGGAAAGGCTGGTCCAGGAAGAGGACTGCCGGAAAGGCACTCCAGGAGAGGGCAGCAATATGTGTACTGTACTAGAGGTGGTCTTACGTTTTAGGTGCCAATGTTCCCAGTGGGCTCCAGCTGAAGATAACTCATTTGAGTTCAGTTTCAGTTTTGTGGAAGCATATACAGTTCAGGTACTGCACATGCATCATTTGTATCAAATCAAGGTATTAACGAAAAGCATTTTCCAGTATATAACACACTTGCTGGAACCATCACTGTACCGGAACGTCTTTCAATCTGTAATGAGAAGTGGATGAGCATAGATTACTGCTGGACTGCGGACAAAATCATTTTACTTTCTGCCGAATAGAAATTGAATGCAGATACACAAAAAGGTGTTTCAGCACTTTGTGGCTAGCTGTATGTAACTTACTAAGGTTAAATGCTTCATTAAAAACAGTCAGTGGAAGATCTACAGTGCACTCAGCACAGTTTAGTAAAATCATGTTGTAATGCACTTTAACTTACTGTAAGATAATGATTTTATGGGTGACACTGAGTCCCATTAGTAATAGGTCAATAACTGAAGACAAAAATATATGTTTTAAATAGAATAATTTTTCCTCTGCATGTTAAAAAGTAATTTATTCCATGTAAGTTGTGGAAAAAAACCAGTGGCTGCTCCTCAAAATGTAATTCCAATGCATTTCTGGCAAACACGCTCAGTGTTTAAATCACACCAATGAAAGAGTTATCTCTCTTTAGATTAGCAGTTTACTGTTAATCCAGCTACCTCAAAAGTACTCTGAGGATGGAGGGGCTGTAACCACCCTTATTATTATTATGCACCTTTTTTCACAGGTATGATACAGTTCAGAACAGTAACTTAGGATAGCTTTAAGTGGTGAATAATCAGCTGAAACTTCTGGATCCAAACACCTAGCCAACATATAGATGAAGAAGAATGATATACACTTGTGATTTTCTTGCCCCATTCCCATTTTAGATATATGCCAATAATCCTTGAACAGAACATAATGGAGCAAGTATGGTGGTGATGAATGACTGTACAAAACCTCCAGAGCATTTGAAAGCTGTCACAGCCTCCTTTTGTAGTTCTGGTATATTGCCATTGAATAAAGATACTGCTTTTTCCCATTTCATTTTGCTTGCAGCATTTATTTGCTCTTTGTTACATTCAGATGCACCTAATGTTTTTCTAGTTTAAAAACGGTGGATGCAGAAGCAACACCTCAAAATAGCTATTTTCATATGTCATTAGACTAATAGCTTTAGTTGTCCGTGGTTGGGTTTTTTGTGTGGTTTTCACTCCCGCTTCAGAAAGCTCAATGGATAGAAAGGGACAGGTTGGTTCTGTTTAACCAGTAGAATTAATGATCTAGTTTACCACTCATTACATTTTGCATAACCCTAACAATCTGAAAGCTATGGGCTACTCTAATGTCATGAAGAGGGTAATCTGAAGGAGGTGACATTGTTCAAAGTTCAGAGGAAATCTCTGAAGGCAGAGAAAATGTCACATCTTGAAATAAATCCCTGCATGATTGGCTGCCCTAATTCTGCCTTTCTTTTTTTCCAGGGAAGGAGAACCATTCAAGGTAGTTATGCAGTTTGCATAGCAGGTGCAGCTCCGCTTTCTGCTTCCCACAGATTCTCCTAGTAGCTGTAAAACTTGGCCCTTTGATCTCAGAGCTGGCTGGAAATTGAATGCTCCATGCCAGTTCTGTATTTCTTCACATATTTTGTTTTCTGCTGCTCTCTTTTCCAAGTTGTGTCAGAAGTAATATACTAGCCATACTGAAGATTTTCTGAAATCCAGGAACAACCTTGACTTCTGAGCATATTTGAAGTGAAATTGTTGCTTTTGTTAATCTTTGTGCTCTTGGTCAGAATGCAGAAGGTAAAATTTTTTACAGTATTCTGTGGTCTTTTAGCTGAGATAGTTACAGGATATAGGAGAACCCAAGTGCCTCTGGAAATGCGTATTTTTTATTAGATGAGCTGATATAATCAGAAAAAGTGGACAGCTAGTCTAAAAGGCACACAGTCCTTTCATTGATCTGAATCATTTGTGTTTGCATGGAGCAGGTTGGTCCCATCCGTATCTTTGTGTTTTCTGTCATAAGCTTACTGATGTTATCTTTCGTGCTCAGGTGTGGCAGTCAGCTTCACTGATTCTAGCTGAAAGTTCAAATCACTGGTATGGCCATGCACCGTGGTAGCGCTCCAGGGTTGTACAGAATTTACTTTCTGACATGTGAGACTCATTTAAGAAGTACATTTTCATAATAGCTTTCATTTCCAGCTATTTTGATTTCTTGATGTGCTTTGTTAACTCTTTTTTTCATAGCCATCCAATTTTGCTTCAGTAACGTTGTTAAGTTTGACTTAAAGATAGGTCTTTACCAGCAGCTATATGAGCTATGGGTGTGATTATTTTTTTTTCTTCAGTTTATGTAATCACACTAGTACCACTGTGTGGTGGTTTTGTCTGGGATAGGGTTAATTTTCTTCATAGCAGCTAGTATGGGGCTATGGTTTGGATTTGTGCTGAAAACAGTGTTGATAACACAGGGATGTTTTCATTACAGCTGAGCAGTGCTTACTCAGCGTCAAGGCCTTTTCTGTTCCTCACACCACCTCAACAGCGAGTGGCTGAGGGTGCACAAGAAGTTGGGAGGGGACACGGCTCGGACAGCTGACCCCAACTGACCAAAGAGATATTCCATACCATATGGCGTCATGCTCAGCATATAAAGCTGGGGGAAGAAGGAGGAAGGGGGCAGATGTTCGGAGTGATGGCATTTGTCTTCCCAAGTAACTGTTATGCGTGGTGGAGCCCTCCTTTCCTGGAGATGGCTGAACACCTGCCTGCTGATGGGAAGGAGTGAATGAATTCCTTGTTTTGCTTTGCTTGTGTGCGTGACTTTTGCTTTACCTGTTGAACTGTCTTTATCTCAGCCCAAAAGTTTCCTCACTTTTACTCTTCCGATTCTCTCCCCCATCCCACTGAAGGGGGGCAGTGAGTGAGCAGCTGCATGGGACTTGGTTGCCAGCTGGGGTTAAATCACAACACACTGTACCATGGCTCTGGTTTTACCATTGCAAACCATTAGGTTTGCCTTACTCCTTTTTCTGTACAGCAAAGAACTAAACAGAAGTAAGGCAGTTTTATACACCATAAATGCATCTTCACTATTGCCCTGGACCAAGCCCGTGTCATAAATACTGTGAACACTGTGGTAAGCTGCTTAAATTTTGCTCATCTTGCTCCGTACTGCATGGAGATGCTATCAGTAAGGAGGCCTTTTGGAAATCTTTGCATTTGCTCCTTTAACTTTTCATGTAAGAAAAACTATTGACTTCACTGCTGTTAAATTCTCTGCAATTATTTGGTGGGTTTTTTTAGTAGTGCAACCATTTGAAGACTCAAAGTATATGAACATAATGATGGCTGCATGAGATCAGACAGTACCACATCTCCCCTGCATGACGAAGAGAATAAGAATAAGACAGGTATATATTCTGGGCATTCATTGTAGAACCCTGACTGGGATTAGGACCTGAAGTCAATTCTCCTCTGAGTCATTTCCTTTTATGAGGCAGAAAAGTGAAGTAAACATTTCAAACATTGGAGAACATGGTGATGGAATTCTAAGCTTCCTGGATGTCTGCATCAACCTGCACTTTATCAGACATTTCTCGTAAAACAATGTCCTTTGCAGTAGTATATTCATCTGTTGTGGTGAAATCGTTGCTGTTGGTGTACTTGGTGTCTGTGTACATCTGGATGTACGTGTGCTTGTCTCAGTACAAGGAAATAAATATATTGCTTGAGAGAGAAAGAGAACATTCTGAAGTTGTTATATACCATCAAAATGTTAATCAGGAAAATTTGGTTTATGTCATAAGTTTTAACTAAGTTTTTGGTACAGTTTTGCAGCACTGTATGGGTTCTTAACCTTCAGAGAATCGTGGGCAGAAAACCAGAAATGTGTAAAAGCTTTTCAGGTGGAACATACTTAACCATGACATCTTTGTAAATAAGTTGGGCGCAGATAGGAAGAAAAAAAAACAACAGGGAAGAGGTCAAACAGTTACTTCTATTTCCAGTTGGAGAGAGATTAAGTTTCAAACAGAAATTGGTTGGCAGCTTGCCAAAATAACTATTTCATCTGCAACATGATAAGACACTAGAACCATTCTGGAAGTTCAGGAAAAACAGAAAATACTGAATTAAAGCAGTGGTGACCGTAGCTCTCTGTAGTTCAAACATATCCAAAATGCTACTGGTATTGTTCTCTTACAGCAAATCTCTAGTAAATGCAATTCATAGGGAAAGGAGTAAAAGTGTTAGAAAGGCAGCCTTGAAAGTGAGCTTAAAAAGCTTTCTGTGGTAAAGTCCTGGTTTATATATTTTGTCTAATTATAGGAAAATGAAATCATGCTTTATTTACACATAAAATATCACAAGCCACATACTACTATTTTCACGGATATCTTCAAGTCATGAGTGTTACTTGATTTATGAATAGAGCCCAAGTTAAGTCACATCTGTCTCCCAAATGTAATCTTTTATATATACATATCTACACTAGGCTGCATTTATGAAAGATGCTTTTCTAATTAGGTACAAGTGTTTCCTTTGTTCCTGGCAATAACAATCTCAGTGGTTGACTGTTTCAGGAAACATGTTTGTCTCTTTATTATTCATGCAAGATCTTCCATCTTTCTCTTATTTCCAGTGGCTAGAAGGTGCCATAGACATGAACATGAGTCTCAAGGTGGGTAGATTTGCCTTAGGGTGGTTTTGTCTGTATGTGTCTGAGATATCAGAAAGTGGTGACACATAACTATGCTTACACCTAAGAGTCTTTAGCAGTTGACCTCTATTGTGCTAAAGCTTCTGGGTAGGAGCATGAAGTAATGTTAGCTACCAAGTCATCAATATCCTGATAATGCTAATTCTATGTCTCCTATTTTGCTGGAGCCAGAAAATATAATTTCCTTTTCTAGTAGAGGTATGGATGGAAGACAGTTGGCTAGAACTTGGCCTCAACATGATGAAGGTGAAATGATAGGAAGGGGAATATTCTCAGGACTTTTTGCAAACTCTGAGATGATTTTCACAATTAGTAAGTCTTCCTTACTAGAGAGCCTACTGATCAGGTGGGTTATCAGGTTTTGAACTCCAGCCAGAAACTCCTTCTCTTTTCAGCTGGACGAAGACTGTGTCTTCATCCCTTAAATTTAGCACCACTTTGGCCATCTAATCTTTCTGAAAAGTAGCATAATCCAATGACAGCATGAAAAGTCAGAGTTG
>WEKW01020007.1:29586-42046 GCA_013389905.1 Sula dactylatra
CTATCATTTAGTGTAGGGATCTGGACACCTGTTTTTTTCTTATTGCTCTTTTTCCAGCTAATCCAAAAGAGTTCCTTCTCTTGCTACAGTCTGATTCCTCTTTGAATAAACAATCAGTAGATTTTTGCTGTGAGAAGATTGCTTTGTCCAAACTTTCCTCAGTGAGCTAGAATCCAGTACTTACCAGCCACCAAATGGTCAGCAAATGCTCTTAATTCTATGCTATTATCTTTATGTATAAAGTAGAAACTGCCGAACCCTAAACACTAAACTCTGTGTGCAGTAGTACCTAATCACTCACTTTCTTTTTTAGGTCATGGTGCTGTGGGTATCTATTCCAAAATCATAAAGTCTCCTGAGGTGAGTTTTGTGCGTTGTGATTGCTGAACACTGTAAGGTGCAGTATGAAATTGCCTCATGCGAATATCTCATGGTTGTATTCAAGTACCATTGCAAGCACCACATTGCATTTGATTTATTACTAAAAATTGGGTCCAAGATACCCGCATTTGTGTAGTGGCTGTGGTTTTGTGGCTTATAACCTCAGTTAACTCCTCAAGATTACCGTAATGAGGAGGTAAATTATTTTATCTAGGAATGTGTCTGCTAATCTTAACTATGTAAAGTGTTCTCCATTCTGATGAAAGTGCTAGGCAAACAACTGCAATAAGGAATATGTAGATGTTTCTGTAGGTTTTCTTTGTGGCATATACACCTTGAAAAGCTCAGTTTGTCTAATTCTAAGTTATTAGCAGAGTTTGCCTTAAGCCATTCTGTCTGCTCTGTTTTTTCTTATGGTGAGTGTGTATTTTCTTAATACTCCTACCTTCTCTCACCTTCTTTAGGTCACTCTTTATGATGCATTTCCTATCCCTGAGCACCTCTGAGAACAGATCACTTGCAGCTCACCAATGATCCTTCAACAACTGTCACAAGAGAACAAAAATACGGTATATCTAATAACCAGGTACTGCATATGTTTTCTGATATTTTATTCTTGTTGCTTTGGGGACTTAGGCAGTGCATTCAGGGTCAAAACCCAAACCTATCTTGGCTGTGCAGCGTACTAGCCCTTGCTACCTTTACATATGTAGTCAGTCCCTTGACAGTGTTTTAAATGAAAAGGTGACAGATGATGAATGACACATAGCACTCTCATGTGTTTTCATATTAAAAAAAGAGGTACTATTGTTTCAAAACAGCAAAACTCTTTTATCTCATGAAGAAACTTCAATAGTTCTATGAAAGATTTGGTTTCTTAAAAAGTTGGTGAGTGTGCCCATGTGTTTTCATATGATTCTTTTATGATGCTGGCCAGCAATGATGAAATTAGCATGTTTTGATCTATATACAAGTTGTTCATAAAGAACTTGAAAGGAATCGTTAGGAAAATCCAAGTGCTGAAACATTTAAGATATACTTTCTGGTCTCACTTTTGTGTGATTGTCAGCCAGGGACTATCATGATCATGGTAGCTTGCCAATTGCCTGCCATAGATATAATATTTATTGCTGCAGTGGGGATTTCCTATCAGAGATCTGAAGACAGACTTTTATACATTGTTTCTCCTAGGTAACCTATTCAAATCAGCAGAAGAGATCTGATAGTAAAGGAAAAATAATCAAAAGATATATATTTTTGATCTTTGGGTTTATTTGAACTCTATTTTTTTTGTTCAGGTTTTCCTTCACATAGCTGAAAAAAAGGAGAAGGAAATTGGCTGGTGTTCTGCTTTTCTATATAGAATTCATAACTGTGTAATTATATTAAAATTAATGTATTTTGCTACTGACTTATGAGGTATAACATTTATTTTTCATTCTATCAGAAAGTAGATATATACAGTTTAGCAGGAAATGAATGTCTTTTAAGACTGTTGGAAATATGGGAATACTCAGCTAATCAAATCATAATTGGCTAACATATCTGCTTCTCTTTTCCTAGGACAGAATTAGACAGTGGTCCAGAGCACCAAGAATGGCAGGATGGGGTTAACATATTCTGAACAACTACCAGTCCCATGTCTCTGACTATTTGCACAAACTATGCTCTCCATACAGTTGATTCTCTCCAAAAGTTGATCTGTCAGTCATCAATTCTTCTTCTATATACATAGCTTCCTCTCTTCCCTTCACAAGCCACATTCAGCTTAATGAGGAAATCAAGTCTTCCCAATTACCCTCACATTTTTAGAAAGTATAGCTTGAACTCCTTTATCAATCAATATCGCCTGTTTCGTTTGAGAGAGCTGGACTTTTCTGATGTAGGCTATGCCACAGATGCTTGTATTATTTAGTGTTTACTGTCAGGGGCAATTCTGGATTTTGAACAGCTGCCCCTGCTTTTACAAAGAGGCATCTCTTACTGCTCCTGAGGAAACCATTGCCTTGCCTCCCGAGACATGCCAAATCCCTCACCCAGTTTGGCTACCTCAGCCTGCAGCGCTAACACCGGCATGCTTCTGTGCGAGGAGACGCCGCTGAGACCGATGAAGGAGCAAGGCTAGGAATGCAGATGAGTGCCTGGCTGCAAGCAGTGCACTGAGGAATATGTGTAGCAGCAAAGGTGTGTGTGTGCAGGCAGGGGAGGCAATGGCAGTCAGATCAAACTGTTTTGCTAGCATTTAGCCCTTGGTTATATAGCTGGGAAGCAGGATCAGAAACTGTCTGGTCTGATGCAGATCTCATTGGCTGTCTATCCTCAAAAGGCAGGTGAACTTCTTTCTTTTAAAAACATTCATTAGAATTATACAACACTTTCCATTTTCTCTGAACTATGGCACCCAAGGCCTCCTGTGGTACAGGTTTTCATATGCCTGAGTGTTCTGTATTTTATTTGTCAGCTAAATAGTCAAACAAGGGTAACTACTGGCAAATATAGTGGTGTTTATTCTCAGGCTCTGCAAACTGTATGGGGAGCACAAACTGTATGGGGAGCATGAATTTATTTGATGGGGAACGCTGGTCAAACTGTTATTTGATGGTAACATTTTTTTTGTCACCAATGACTGATGATACAAAAATCTAAAGTCTTTGGACTATCTATTCCGTCCTGGTCTGACACATTCATTCATAGATAAAACATAATATTAGTTACATGCTTATACTCATCTCAGTAGTTTTTCATGTCTACAATTTACACTTAAAATTTCCTAAATCCCTTTGATGGCTCTGTAGCAGATTAATGTGTTTTCTAGTATTTAAAAATATACGTTCCAAGACAGTATTTTTTTAAATTCGAAACATTAATGTATTAGTAAATGTGAATGTGAGAACCTTATGTTTCAAATCTGAGTTAATTGTTGATTGTGCCCAGAGAGTATTTCAACATGAAGGCATGATGGGACACATACTGCAGAGCCATTAGCAAGTGCTTCAGCTTCACTGGGAACTTCAGCCACCTATGACGCATCTTAATGAACTCATAAACCATAATCTGCAATATCTTTTTGCTACAATAATAATAATAATCATAATCATCCTCCTCATCCTGGATTTCATTTTTAAAGACCTCCGTTTAAAAAGTATATTTCTGCTTGCTAGGTTAAAGCTATAATGGAAAAAAACCCCACTTTCTAGCCATGCAGATGGGAAAACACAGGAAAATATTGGAAAACAATATTTTTTTCATATATTGTTATTGTTAAGATAACTCTTTTCTTCTTTTGCCTGTGTTCCTTCCTTCCATTTTTAGTAGACTTAAGTCATGTGGTCACATTATGTGTAGTCTTCCTGCTCCCAAGGGCCCAATGATAACATTGATTTGCTGCTTTCCAGTTTCCTGGAACTGAGTAACTTGCTGATAAAGTGAAGCAGAAAATTAAATTAACAGAAGCCTGTATTCTTAATGAAGTTTGAAAATAAAAGTTGGGGGCAAATAATCATGTTATTTTAAATATAGCAAAAACCAAGACAGGCCACCAAAGAGACTTTTCTGTCAGAGACACAAACTTGTGGCCAAACCAGTGGTATGCTTCTACTGGTGTACAACACTGGGAATCAAAAAAAGAGGAAAACGTTAATTTCACACAGCTGGGAAAATCCAATCAGCTGCAAAAATAATAACTAGCCTAAGGTAGGGCTTTGCAAAACATCCACTGTAATTCTGTACCATCAGAACTCCACCTTTCACAGAAATGCTTTCCTAGCCTTCAGGATAAATCCCAGTAAAGGACATGGCATTTTGATAGCATGCCTTTCCAGAAGAAGAGATGGAATTTTAAAGAACCAGAGATTCTTAAAATGCTTGTCACATCAGACATTATTTGAAAAATAGAAATCCCTCAAGGACTATTGGGAGACAAAAGCAGTCCACTTTAGCACACTGCCTGAGACTTCTGTACATTGAAGGACAATACAACATTAAGGAGGGTGCTGTCTCTTATCAGGCACCTGCAGTACTAGTTCTGTAACCTTGAAAAGTACAATCAAAAGAAACAGTACATCAGTAGCCTTGTTGGCAGCATGCATATTGTGAAGAGGGAGAGATGTAAACCCCAACTTCTAACTAGGAATTATTTTTTCCTGAAACAAGTTCTGCTGTTATCAGAACAGCTGGCAATAAAGAAATGCTGAAGAATTGGTGTAGTTCTAGGACTAAGATCTTTTCTTCTGAGTCTTAATAGCTAGTTCAGAGTCCACTATTGTGTAAGATAGCTTTTTCCATGTGATGTTTTTCAGACTGAATTTAATACGCCATCAGCACTTTTCTGCACCTCTTTGCATATGGCTCTTATATTCAATAACTTTTTTTCCATGCAAAACAATGCTGCTCAGTTGACTATAATGGAGGCTGGCTTTCATCATATCAGGATAATGCTTTTTTCACCAATTCAAAATAAACCAACGTGTTCAAGGGAAACTGTTTCATTCTTCTTTAGTACTATGAACTGTCATGCATGAAGCTTTCAAGGCCAAGGAATGCATCCTAACATGCTGGAAATAAGTTGTAAATAATAAGTTGTAGTCTAGGGCAGAGGTCTTGTGCTTTTTATTAGTGTGAGAACTAGTAAGTGTTTGAATTTCAGGACAAGATTCTTCTTCAGAACAAGCAAGTTACCATTGGCCAGCCCTGCAAACCCATTCCAGGACTGGCTGCATTGATAAAATTGTAAATACAGAAGATTATGAAGCTTAACTAGATATTTTTAACGTTTGATTTACTTCACTACTGGTCATACCAACTACTTCAATGTTATCTTTCTTAGAATTAGTGTCTCTTAATACAGTTCTTTTTTTCTATTATAATGCTTCTCCTTCCTCCTTGATAGGTATGTAGGTATGGGAGCAAAGGAGTATAAAGGAATTAGGAAAGAAAAAAGTCCTCAGATACGCTTTCAGTTCTAGCAAAATAAGATTTTCCGAAAACTAAGATAGCAAATCTGCACTATGGAGCAGAACAAATCAGATTTTAGTGTAGGAAATAGGCAGCATAGGTATCTCTGATACAAGAGGCGTACTTCTCTAATGATCCCTGGCATTGTAAAGGCTCTTTCTACTGGGAAAACATATGAAAGTTGTTCCAAACTTTCATCTGGAGCTGAGTTGATTCTCAGCTTGCCTAAGGATCAAAAAGATATAAAGATTGTTTAAAACCATCACATTCCTCTCAATACATTGATTTCTGCAATACAAATTTCTTGACTATAGCCTAGGAGTTAAAGATGACAGTAAATAATATTTATTAAAAATTATAACTTTTTGGCAAGAAGAAGAATATCTTGATTCAGTTATCAACACTTAGCATTTAACTTTAAGATACACTTCCAGATGTTATATTGGAACACTCCAAAATGTAAAATTAAATTTGTCTTTAGAAAAAGATTAGATTTATCACCTAACATAAAATCAACTACTTTTCTTGGTGAATATGAAATGCATACATGTAAAAGAATAAAACTTCTGTTTTGAATGTTACACTGCCATCTAATGAAACAACTGTAAATTACATGAAAACATTTCATGGTTTTGTCATCTGTTTTTTGGAAGTAGATGCTGTAACAGAGGATACAACTTCAATATTAATGGCATTTATAATAATAGGAAAATAGGACATTTATTCATGAATGGAATCATACTAATAAGGTAATTAACTGATGTTATGGCAAGCAGCTGCGAAAAAGCTCATCTTCAGATTATATTTAAATAAAACTGCAAACTAAATGAATACAGTGAATAAGGTTTCATCTGAAGACATGAAGAAAAAATAAATTAAATGAAGTTGCATTTCACATGTCATAATAGTTTTTTCCTGGATGTCAGACAATCCTACACAGTGTTTATAGAGCCAGAGGTTGTTTACACCAACTAGTGCACATAAGGACCTAAATGAGTTTTGGGGATGAAGGCATATGGAATAGAGGCACCTGGGCTTGGCTTGCAGATATGCAGTGTAGTTCTTGAATGAACTTGATAAGTCACTAAGGGAAAATCCTGCCCTACATCTGTCTGCATAAAAGTACTCAGAGACTGCAGAGCTGCTGTGTGGATGCTGAGGCAGGATGAGGGGATCCCCTGAGGGCTCATAGTACTTCATTTTCTGGGACTGTTGGAGGCCAGCTGGGATTCAGCCCTGTTTGGATTTCCCCTGTACTGGTGATTCTGGGGGTCCCACAGAGCTCCCAAGTGGCTTGGTGCTGGGTTTAGGGCTGAGTGTCTCAGCAAGGAAAGACACTGCCCAAGTCTGCTCCACACTGTGCTGGGGACTTACTGTGAATGTGTGCTTGGTGTGGAGAGCCTGCACTTCTGGGCTACTTTTCAGGTGTATCAGGGGTAGCTGAAGGTCTGAGCATAGGTATTTGGTGTAACCACACAAATGGAAAGTGGGCTTTCAGTCTTGTTAGCAAAATCTAAAAATCTGCTGAATTTTATTTTTAAATATGTACTCAGGTAAAAAAAAGGACCTCAGCTCACTTGCTACTACAGCAATGCTAATCTGAAGTAACCCTGTTAGTCCTCATGTTTATGTAACAAACTCCATTGTGAAGAACACCTATAGATGTTAAAACACTTCACTAAAGACAAACAACCAACATTCACTACAGTGTATTTTACAGCAGAGTATAACCATTAATATTTATTTTACAGTCTCAGCTGTTATTATGCTAACATGGCCAAATGCTAGTTGGCTATGTTGTAATAGTAAGGACTTTGATTTTCACCAGTGTTGTTGGGGTCATCCTGCCACTGAAACTTGACATAAACAAAAGGTCAAAAGGCACATACACTAACAAGTAGTGTAGTCTCACCAATCACCAAGTCTGAGATCTGGCTTTTCAGTGAAAGAGAGCATCTTGTTGATTTTATGGAACACAAGGATCTTCACACAGGGAAGATCAAAGGGCTGCGTTAGGTTTCAATACATAACTTTATGGGACAGATGGAATTCACTCAGGGAGACCCATGACACTCAGGGCCAGATTATCAAAAGTTTCAGACACTAAAACCTATTAGTGTGTTCAAACCTTTATTCCAACACTGTCAGCACTTTTTAGCTCTGTTTAAAGCATCAATCTGCATTTTAACTACTGCAGAAGTTCAAATGGAGGTTAAATGGATGGGCTAAAGGAGGTGGGACGTCAAAAGAAAATTTGTTTGCTATTCCTTTGTTTCCACACAGATACTGTCAAATGTTTGGGGATATAAATTTTTTTTGCAAGGGAGAAATGAATATTCTTGGGAAGCATACCAAAACTTGAAACATCTTTGGTCAGGTAATAAACATTAAAATTGTACATATCCTTGCCTCTGAGACCTTGGAGCATGAAAATCACTTTTTGCTTTGTCACTGTTGAAAACATTTCAGTAGTTTCTATCAAGTAACCCAAATACACTCAGTAAAGGAGAGGTGGACTCACCGTCTTAATAGCAGTCTTCCCAGGTTTCTCAAACTCCCACATTTGCCCATGTTTTGCTTGATAATAGTTTGACTTCTAATGTGCCAGTAAACTCATCGCTTTTGGGGGGACTCTAACTAGGATTCCTGCTTTGAGTCCTGATGTACCAGACTTCTTGCTCTGGAGTTACGCATGAGTGGGCTTTAACTCTGAACATTTAGTTCCTTGACCACATTGGCAGGTTTTTTAGGTAGATGGTTTTGCTTTGGAGTTACCCTTTCAAAGGTCTTGTATTGTAGCTCCTTTAGCTAATGTAACCTAATGGGAGCCTTTTCCAGATCTGCAACACTGTGCACACTCTGCTTTTATGGAGAAGCGACACAAAGTTGAAGTTGGCTAACAATGATTTTGCAAAGTGTCTAAAAATCCTCTCTGTGTCTAAAAATCCTCCCTGTTTTACTGTAACTAGCACAAGAATATACAAATCTAGATCATGTAATAACAAACACATGGGTGTTCAGCCTCAGTTTCCTTATCACTTTTGAACACTCTTAAAGCCCTATTCAGAGATCCTAATGAAACCTGTCATTCTCTGCTCTTCATTCATATGGCTTCTTTTCTGGAACAGTAAGCCTTTCTCAAATTGCTATTAAGAAACCCTCTGTATTTAGGACTTTCTGTGAGTTGCTTCCTGAGCCATATCAAGTGATGACAATTGATCGTCAGGCTATTCATTGCTTAATTTATTCCCTTCTGGGGTCCAGGCTTGAAAAATAGATTACCTTAAATGATAGCCAGCTCTTCATCTAACTGAAGTGTCATACGAATGAATAAAAGCTTAAGAGCTCTTCCTGAGTAGTTCTGTAGATTTTTTTTCTCATATGGATGCAAAGATGAAAAAAATGCAAATAAGACTCACATTTAAACCAAGTGGAGTTCCTGGTATTACATGGGATCACCTATTTTTAAACATGAACAATTTCTGCTAATCCTTCCAAGAAAATCACGGCTCCCCATGCTGCTTCATTGGTGTGATCATACCCTGGTATAGCTGAGATGTGGGGAAAATGCACGGATTACACACTTATAGCCGTACTGAATTGAGTCCACCCTTTCCAGCTCGATTCAGCTTTCTGCTGTATGAAGCAGAAATATCTCATGTATGCAATATCTCATGTTATTCCAGTATAATATGATTATGGGTTTTGAATTTATTTAGAACTTTCCAAGCAATAATGGAAGTCACTAGAAGATGGTTTCTACATGGAATGGTGAAGGAAGCAGAAGACAACATCAACTTAAATTATGTATTAGTTCACAGTTGCACAGGTTTTCACAGTTAGGCAAACTGCTTTTATCTACAGTGGCAGTGAGCCTGTGTGGATTAAGTTAAAAGTGACTGAGGACCTAATAATGTGATTCTCATTCTTATATTAATTGTGACAGAATAAAAACTGTCAAATATTCTTCTTTCTGAAGGACTGAAAAATGATGGAGTGTAAGAATTGCTGCAACATGGGTTCCTGTTCATGTGTTTGTGACATTACACATAAGCCCCCTGCACTTCAGCATGAATACTCGGTGCTCATGGACTGCAAAAGCAGGCCCAGTAGATACCTGAGCTCAGCTTTGGCTGGATGGCCTTTAATCACATCACTGCAGCTTCTGAAAAGCGGAGAGAAAGTTTAGAGCACTTGTGGTTTTTTTAGCAGCATACCTCTCAGATATAATAATGTGATGGCACAAACATTTTGGTGGCACAGAAAACAGTTCCACACAGCCTGTATAATTTTTTTTCCAGAATTTTGTAGCCATGAATAATCCTTTCCAGTATTATAAAAAAATCTGTCAAGTTAAATAGTCTTTTAATACAAATAAAATAGTCACTTGATACTTTTTGACAAGGCAGCAGAATGTAGTCTCCATTTTAAAACTGTGCTTTAACATCTCTTTTGATTGCATCATTCTATTAGAATCCTCTCCTATGCTAAGTAAGGAATTTGAGATGAAAGAGGAAAGGGTTAAAAACTGCACTGTCAGGCAGGTGTGTTGGTTAGCAAAGGCTTTAGCTTACTTCTTGGCCCTCACACAGTGCAGGTGTTGAACATCAGCATTTTCATCCTGTTTGATATCTAGGCTTTTGTGTGTCGTCTGGGGACTTTTACACTAAATCTGTAGGAAAACCCCCCTTACTTTGTTGTTTTGGCTGAATAGGATAAAACAGAATTTATTTCTAATTGGTCTTAAGTTTAAAAGGACTGGCACAGCTATGTCTGTCAATCTAAGAGGTGGAGGGTTTTTTTAACTTGATCATTTATATTACTGTAGATTTTCCCCTACAAAACCACAGTCACTAAGAGGTAAAGAACAGCAAGCTGGCAGTTAATAAAATCTGCAATTACTGATAAATATTCAGAAAAATGTGACAAACAAAATGTATGCATTTAATGCCTACAGTACATTTATGAACTTATAGAAACTTATGCGTAATATTGACTGAAAAATCTGATAGATATGCTGGCAAAATGGAGAACATTTCTGCTTGATGATAAAAATTAATTTTTAAGTGAATTATGTATGTGGTATTAAAGAATAAACACTGAAAGATACAAAAAGGTCATGTAACTTTAAAATCTGACATTTTATATATAAATATGCAGATTTAAATGATCTTGTTCCTTTAGACCAGTAGAGGTTGTATGCCTTCAGTGTCAACAGAATCTGCACAGTAATTTCTTCTTCCCAGCTAAGTAACTCTTAAGACATAAAAAAGCCTGCCATCACCTCTTTCTGCTCTATCTTCTGTAAAGTGAAGAACAAACTAAAATGAAGGCCTGTTGAATAATTATACAACCTATGCAGCCACTGGTTTAGTCCCTTCCTACTAAGAGTGTGAAACTAATTTTGAACAGCTGTTATCTCATATGGTTGTTATTCATGACTGACTTTTTTTTGCATTGAGACCATGCAGGGTAGAAACTTAGAGAAAGTTTAAGACATGTTTACTTTCCCTCAGGGACTCACCTGAAGTTGCTTGAACTAGTCTGATAATTAGAATTGTTAAAAAAAATTACAATCCTACTCCATTTGTTCCCAAACCCATTTCTGTGAAAATTTTCTTATTTGCATTGCAATTATTGGCTTGGTGCTGGAAAGGTTTTTCAGGAGAGCACTCTGGTATTCCTGGGTGACACAGCAGTATGAAAAGCGAGCAACTGGTTCACTTTCTGTCCCAGACACTTGGAGTAGAGATATCATTCTGTCTCTGTGATAACTAGGGAATCCTCTTTTTCTGAGTGATTTCCAGATAGCTGATTAACTTTGACCTTAGAAATACACCAGCAGTTTTTCAAAGTGTTAAGCAGTAATTACACTGTCCTATATTTTACCAGCAAGAAGAGAGTAGTGATACTTGGCATTCTGCCAAATATCTGCCAGGTATTCTGTTCTTAAGCACCCAGGTACATTCCCCTTCTTGAATACGCAAGTAATACTTGCAATAATGTAGCACAAGGTTTTGGAACTACTCCACACAACTGGTTCTGACTTCTTTTTAACTCTTCAAATGCTGTTTCAAATGCATTTGAAGATAACACTCGAAAGTGCTGCTGTGTTTGACAGTAATAGACCAGATATTTGTGGCATCAGTGTGTTTTTAAGCTGTTACTCAAAACACAGGAGATTCTCATAGGCTAAGGCTTAAAGGCTATTGAATAGACAAGGATATTCTCATGCAAGGTAATGTTCTATAATTTCCTCTCTGTGTCACTGAGCTCACTTGAAAACTATGTCATATATCTTACTGGAAATCTAGAAAGCAATTCATTTGTGACCTGAAAACAATTCTATGGTCTTGACAAATCATCACACCAAAAGTTACTGTGTACATGGAAGATTTTATCAACTATGTCATAAGCTCAGAGCACTTAGAGGGGTTAAACTTGACTTTCTGTCATTTTATTGTGACGTTTACTCCATTATCTCATCATGCCAATACTTGGCTTGACCGTAGAAAGAGAGGAAATTTTATTTATGATTCATTTCCCTGTTTAAATCTTTTTAGCAGTTACTGTAATTCTGGGTTTTCATAACACATTTCACAGCTTAAGTGAAGATGCATTTCATCATCAGGTCAATGACTCTGAAAGGATCATTCTTTAAAACAGAGAAATTATCTTGATACATCAGAGCCTGACTAGAACCCATCCAGATGTCACTGGTACTTCATCATTCATTTTGGTAATGCTAACCAGCTGCCAGTTCAGTGTCTGCCATTGGAGTCCATTTGGGAATCCTTCCACTCCTCAGATAATCAGGCAAGTTTAACAATTGTTCTATATTAGCAAACTGTTTTATTGCCCCATGAAACCTAAACTGAAAGTCGCAAATGTTGTGCTTTGAATCACTTTCATGTCTGAACATGACTGACACAGAATGACTTCATTAACTTGCAGTAAAGTGCATTAGAAAAAATTTAAGACTTAGCTCAGGTGCCAAAAGGGGAGTTCTGTTTTACCTTATTGCTAGAGTAGCCCTGGTTTCTGTGTTGATAGACATCAGTATTTCTACTTCTATTAGACCATTAATTAACTATTTTCAAGATTATTTTGGTCAAAAAGTTCTAAA
>WEKW01020011.1:9943-23807 GCA_013389905.1 Sula dactylatra
GTTAGTATGGACTTTGGCTGGTAGACTAATACAAGAAAATACTATTACAATAATCTAAGGCTAAGAATATCTACTGCCTTGACCACATTCAGAAGTAATTTATTATGTAGCCATGCATGTTATAGTATGTGCTTATTGATACTTGGGCAAGAACATTCTGGATGAATGGATTTGTACATGCACAGATCAAATACCAGGGAACAGTCTGATGCCCCAAATGCATCAGATTCATTGTGTTTGTAGTGTAAGGGAAACTTGTGCATCAGAGTTGAATCTGGAGCATACCAGGTTTTCTTTGCTTGTGCAGGTTAGCATCACACATTAATAGATTCCTTGGATTCCTACTTTGGTTTACAACAGGCTGAGTAGAGAGAAGGGGAGTCCTGAAAATAATGCTATTTTTCCTGAAAGAGTTAATCAACAAATTTGTCTGAGCATCATGCTATGCTCTTTGTGTAAGGACTTATTTAGAATTTTATTCTGGAAGAATTTGCTATTTATATTAATAGCCATTTAAAATAAAGAATATAGTAAACAAATGCTAGCTACATTACCTGAAGATGCTTTAAATAAATCTTCCTCAAAAACTTTACCTGAATTATTGTGAAAATTAGTCATTGAAAGAGGCAGTTCTCAGTTTGTATCTTTGGATTTTAAGGAAAAATCACTACCTGTATAAAAAGGCAACAAAACCCATAAGTTAGCTGATGGATTTAGAAAAACCACTGGTCTCTGTATGATCATGTTAGGATATATAACTCTTATCTTCCTGTAAGAGCTAGTTCTCATGATGGGACTCTTAAACAAAAGGCATGGCTCTAATTAATTTTTAATGCTCCTCCTGACTGAAATAAAAGCCTGTACTTGACACAGATGCAGCAAAGACCTTTATGGTAGAGATAGATATTAGCTCTACACTCTACACAACTAGAATATCATTTCAAGAGGTATAAAAAACTTTGCAGAATGGGTGTCTGCCTTGAGATGTCAGAAACTGTTATCAACGACACTCAGTTTTACACTGAAGATAACACTTTGCCTGAGCTGTTCTCAAAGAATCTGAATGGTATACTTAATTTTAAACCATTAATTGTTCATTAATAGATGGGTTTGTAGCAGAATGCCAGCAGTGGAACTTGGTATTCTCTGTATGTTTAATAATATCTTACTCCAGGATATAGATTAATATCGAGGTTTTTTGGTTCTGAAGCCAGAGACCTGTGAGCCTTCCGAAGGCTGTTAGCCAAGAAGGCTATTTACTGAAGAAATTAGGTTTGCTACTGCTTTAGCATCTGAAAGTTTTATAGCACTCAGCTGTGGAAAGTCAGTCTATAATGCATGACAGATTATTGTGTAGGTGCCCAGAATGGTGCTGGGATAGAGGTACCCAGGTGGCCACTGCTTTTGTCATTGGATGTCTCTTGGCATTCCAGTGTATGTTGCTGATGATCCTATATTCAGAAATGCAATTGGAAAAATCATTAATGCTACCTGATTGATTTTGAATTTGCCAGCTTTTCTATCAGCCAAAGGTTCCATAATTTATCAGGTTGAGATAAAAGCCAGATCTCAGGGTTCAATAAGAATTATAAATAGAGCTAACACATGGCCAAACTGCAGCCTTGAGGATTATGTCCAAGTTTCAAAATATACAAAACATCAAGCAGGAAGGAGTAACAGCATCTGATTTGCCTTCACACAGCTTTTCATGTAGTACACAGCTACACAAAGAACTAAATCCAAGTAGTAATTTTTTTTTAATGTTAAATGTGCAAGAGTGCATATATAGGATGCAGGGTGACAGAAAATGTCAGCAGGGACTGAAGCATAACCATGACCCAGAAGCAACTGCTAATTTCAGAAGCCCAAGCTCCTAAGCAGGAGAGCATGTCAATGTCAAACTTCTTTCACATATCAAGTCATTTCTACTCTTTCCCTACAAGTCCTTTATTGACCATGGGCTGAGATTGAATACTGGGCCAAACAGGCCTCTTGGTCAAGCCANAGCCTAATGGGTTCACACAGAGAATTATCTGCATATAAACAATGCTTCAGGCTGTCTGAGAGAAGTCAACTCNTGTTGCTGATGATCCTATATTCAGAAATGCAATTGGAAAAATCATTAATGCTACCTGATTGATTTTGAATTTGCCAGCTTTTCTATCAGTAGTTTAGAAGAGGATCAAAATTCTACAACCAAGAGCAGCCAACAAGGGGTATCCAGACAGGAATCTTACTGTAATTAAACAATGTATTCAAACAAAAAATAGAAAAATGAAACAAAATTTGTTGAGAAAAAGCTAGTGCATTCCACTGAATTTCTCAAATGATTGCGTCCAGTGTCCACTGCACACTTTCCTTCTCTGCGATGTGCGGTATTAAAGTATTAACTCTTTGGTATGCATCAACTATTTCACTTATTTAGCTTCTGAAGACACACAGTGTTGTTCAATGTTCAGTGGAGCTACTCTACAGGGTTTTTTTTATAGCTTTATGGAAACTTAATATAGTCTGAGTTGACCTTTTAGCATGATTTTTTAATATGTCAGGTATTTATAAAACAGGAAAACCAACAATTTATCAGTGTTCAGTGGCTGACCTTCACTTTAGTTGAAAGAAAAGCATTTCTACAAGTATTGTTAAGATGATATGCTAGAACAGATGAAATTTTCTTCTGACCTGATCTGTTATGACATGTCTACAGGCAAAATGCGTTCCAAGTAATTGCTGTGGATGGGGTTTGCAGTGGAATAATTCAGTGTCTCTCTGCTGAAGACTGTATTGACTGGCTACAAGCAATAGCAAGTAACATTTCCAACCTCACAAAGCACAATGTAAGTATGGATCCAAGTAAGCCAGAAGGTTTCCCAATCTTATTTGATTATAACTGTCATAAAAGCCTAATGGGTTCACACAGAGAATTATCTGCATATAAACAATGCTTCAGGCTGTCTGAGAGAAGTCAACTCAAGTTTGTCATCAAATCAGACTTTGTGAGAAATCATTGAATGGGAAAATATTCTCCCCTACAGTCATATAGTTCACTTCATTGCTATCAGAGTTATTCGCTTCTTAGCAATACCAGCTAGCATTAGAAACAAAGACCAGACACACAGGAGAAAACCAGGTGTGATGGGGACGCACATATCAAAGCAAAGAATTCTGTACTTTCCTGACAGTTTGAGAAAGCACATCTATATAAAGACTGGTATAATCAGATCTGAATTAGATGTTAGGTCTGTTTCGGTATTATTTAACACAAGGAGAACAGCAAGGTGCTTCTGTGATATAATACAGATGTTTATTATCAGCAAAGATTAAATGCATTTATGCCTCATGCACTATACTTTTATGATCTGATCCTGTGGGATAGATATCTCTTTTTATTGAAGCAAGAATAAAGGTTATGCAAAAGTGTTGCCAAACTACCAGTACGTTCAATTAAAACGTCTTCTGGACCTCCCTGGAATGTATTTTGCATTTGACAGATGTTGTGTAGTTTTTGCTGTAGAAGTCTATATGATACCCTTCCCGTTTTTCCTCAAAACATACAGATCACATGGGTAACTCCATTATTTTGAATTGAATTATAACAATGAAGCCCTTGAGGATTTAATTTATATTCTCTTAGATTTTCTTAAATCTGCTTTAGCCTCCCAAACCTGCTTCTGAATTTGCTTTTGTTCCAAATACAGGGAACACACTGAAGGAAGTTGTATTTCTTGGAGATTTATATTCAAGATGCAAAACTATGTTCCATCTGGCAGCAATATGTAAAAGTCATTGTATTATAAAAACGTGACAGACATGAATTCATCCACCATCTGCAAGCTTCCGTGCAGTACAAGCCAACTTTATGGCTATTTATTCATCCTTACAATGCTTTTGCTGTGTAGAACCTTTCTTGTCTCACTAGACATCCTGAAAAATGAGGCTGCTGCTTTTTTCTCTTGCCATATTTATTCCAGAGTATTAATGATTCTTGGTACCTAAAGTAGTGTATTTGTTTACTTATAACAATAGATAGATGCACCTAAATTTTATCTGATAATGCTTTATGTAGCTCTGATGAGACTATAATTATGGTTGCTCAAATTTTGGTAATGCACTGTTATATATATTCAGCATTTTAAAAATGAGTATAGAATACAATGCTACACTAGTTTCCATAAAATACAGAAACAGTGTATCTGATGTTTTATAAGATGGATATAGTAAATTATACAACTATTATGCCAATCTCTGTATTTACTTTATCCCAAAGACATTCTGTAAAGTAACTGTGAGAGTTAGGGCTTATGACAATTATCTATTAAACTATTTTTAGAACTGTCCTAATTGTTCATTGCCCATATGAATTTATGGAAACCAATAAGACTTTCTTTTCTGTAATATACTTTTCTTTTAAATTGTCAGTTGCCAGAAATAATTATTTATTTGACAGCATATGTGATAAGTGTATGTAAGAAACATTAGAAACACAGAGGGGGAAAAATCCCAAACTGTTGCTCAGAACAATGATTACATGTGATTAGAGGTCCCTATATTTTCTTTCTGTACAAGAAGGTTATTGACATATACATACTGTTGATGTTGGCATTTTTCCTCAGAGAGAGACATCTGCTTATAGTCATTGTCCCTTACTGTGGTGTCCAGTACATCATCTGATGGTACAAACCCCACAAATGTATCTTACAGTTGAGAAATGTAAGTCCCTGGCTCCAAAATCTCATGTTTGAGTCTATAGTTCAATTAAATTTTTATAAGGATAATGTCAAAATCTCTTCTGTCATGATCTAATATGTTCACATCTGACACAAAGGTGGTGTAACTCAGTTGCAGAATCATCTTTGTAGCCAGTACCTACCAAAGAACAAGAAGATCACAAAAAGGCAGGAGTAGAAACAAAACCAAAAATCTTGACAAAATCTTGACACCATCATCTTTGAAAGACAGTGCTGCTGTAATGGAGGCTAGAGGATGGTATCAAAATGTGTTTGCCTGCAGTAGTTAGGCTCTCAATCACTGTACAGAGTGAGATAAAACTTGTGTTATTATGCAATAAGTTAGTTACAGTATTAATGCAGAGATACAGAAAATTATATTCTGACTATTACAGAAGAGGTTAAAAAAATCAGTATGCTGTCTGGTCTAGTTGACTTAATTTCAAATTTTCATCAAAAGACAGACATCAGGCATGCACTCTTTTTCTTTGCCCAAGTCATCTTCTCCTCCATCTTACCCACTGGAGAAAAATGGGCAACTAGAAATAGGCGAATAATGCAAATCAACTCTTGGCTACATGGCTGGTGCTGACGTGAGGGTTTTGGCTTTTATGACAATGGGGCATTCCCCAGGAACTGTAGCCTGTTAGGGAGGGATGGAATCCACCTGTCTAGAAGGGGCAAGGGAATCTTTGGCAGCAGGCCGGCCACCTTGGTGAGGTGGGCTTTAAACTGAGGGACTTGGGGGGTGGGGGCCAAAGTGGCAATGCTAATGACATGACATCCAATGGAGGAATAAGTCAGGCCAACCAGAGCAGTGACAAAGGTGCCTTACCTGCCTCACAAGATGACAATCAGGAGACCAGCCACCTCAAGGCTGTGCATGGCTGTAGTGGGGTCCTCGTGCACCCCTCCAGAGAAAGCTGTGTGCTCAAGTAACTTTCTGAAATGCCAGTATACCAACGCACACAGCATGGGGAATAAACAGGAGGAAGTAGAGATCTGTGTGTGGTCACAGGGCCATGATCTGATTGCAGTTACAGAGACATGGTGGGATAGCTTGCATGACCAGAATGTGGTCATGGATGGCTACAGGCTTTTCAGGAAAGACAGGCCAGCAAGGCGACGTGGGGGAGTTGTTCTTTATGTGAGGGAGCAACTGGAATGCATTGAGCTCTGCCTTGGAGTGGAAGAAGAACAAGTTGAGAGCTTGTGAGTAAAAATTAAGGGACTGGCACATATGGGTGACACTGTTGTGGGTGTTTACCACAGGCCATCTGATCAGGAAGAGGTAGTTGATGAAGCCTTCTACAGACAGCTGGAAGTAGCCTGACAATCGCAGGCCCTGGTTCTCGTGCGGGACTTCAACTACACTGATATTTCCTGGAAAAGCAACATGGTGAGGCACGCACAACCCAGGAGCTTCCTGCAGAGCATTAAGGATAACTTTTTTTGATGCAGGTGGTGGAGGAGCCAACAAGGCAAGATGTGCTGCTCAACCTTATACTAACAAACAAGGAAACTCTGGTTGAGGATGTGAGAGTTGGGGGTAACCTTGGCTGCAGTGACCACAAGATGGTGGAGTTCAGGATCCTGCGTGGTGGAAGCAGGGCGACCAGTAGGATTACAACCCTGGACTTCAAAAGAGCTAATTTTGGCCTCTTCAAAGACCTGCTTGAAGGAATCCCATAGGCTAGGGATCTAGAAGGCAAGGGGGTCCAAGACAGCTGGTCAGTATTCAAGGACCACTTCCTCCGAGCTCAAGATCGGTGCATCCCAATGTGGAAAAAGTCAAGTAAAGGAGCCAGCAGACCTGCATGGATGACCAAAGAGCTTCTAGAGAAACTCAAATGGAAGAGGAGGGTTCACAGTATGAGGAAAAAGTGACTGGCCTCTTGGGAGGAATATAGGAATGTTGTCAGTGTATGCAGAGATGCAATGAGGAAGGCGAAGGCCTACTTGGAACTAAGTCTAGCAAGGGATGTCAAGGATAACAAGAAGAGCTTCTTCAAATACATCAGCAGTGAGAGAAAGACTGGGGATACAGTGGGCCCGCTGCTGAACAAAGTAGGGGCCCTGGTGACGCAGGATGCAGAGAAAGTGGAGTTACTGAATGCCTTCTTTGCTTCAGTCTTTACTGGTAAGGCTGACCCTCAGGCATCCCAGGCCCCAGAGGAGAGAGGGAAAATCTGGATAAAGGAAGAATTCCCCTTGTTTGAGGAGGATTGGGTTAGAGATCATTTAGGGAAGCTGGATCCTTGCAAATCCATGGGCCCCAATGGGATCCACCCACGAGTGCTGAGGGAGCTGGTGGATGTTCTTTCCAAGCCACTCTCCATCATCTTTGAAAGGTCATGGAGGACAGGAGCGGTGCCCAAGGACTGGAGGAAACCAAATGTCACTCCAGTCTTCAAAAAGGAGGACCCAGGAAACTATAGGCCAGTCAGCCTCACCTCATTCTGCGGAAGGGTGATGGAGCAGTTCACCCTGGAGGTCGTCTCCAGGAATATAAGGGAAAAAAGGTTATCAGAAGTAGTCAACATGGATTCACCAAGGGAAGATCATGCTTGACCAACCTGATAGCCTTCTGTGATGGTGTGACTGGCTGGGTCGATGAAGGGAGAGCAGTGGATGTTGTTTACCTGGACTTCAGCAAGGCGTTTGACACTGTATCCCATAACATCCTCACAGACGAGCCAAGGAAGTGTGGGTTAGATGAGATGACAGTGAGATGGATTGAGAACTGGCTGAACAACAGAGCTCAGACAGTTGTGATGAACAGTGCAGAGTCTGGTTGGAGGCCTGTAACTAGCGGTGTTCCACAGGGGTCTGTACTGGGTCCAGTCCTGTTCAATATATTCATCAATGACCTGGACTTAGGGATAGAGCATAACCTCAGCAAGTTCACTGATGATACCAAGCTGGGAGGAGTGGCTGATATGTGCGAAGGCTGTGCTGCCATCCAACGAGCCTTGGACAGGCTGGAGAGCTGGGCTGAGGGGAACCTCATGAAATTCAACAAAAGCAAGTGCAAGGTCCTGCACCTGGGGAGGAACAACCCCATGTACCAGCACAGGTTGGGGGCTGACCTGCTGGAAAGTGGCTCTGTTGAGAAGGACCTGGGAGTGCTGGTGGACAGCAAGTTGACCATGAGCCAGCAATGTGCCCTTGTGGCCGAGAAGGCCAACAGTATCCTGGGGTGCATTAAAACAAGTGTGGCCAGCAAGTCGAGTGAGGTTATCCTTCCCCTCTACTCTGCACTAGTGAGGCCACATCTGAAGTACTGTGTCCATTTCTGGGCCCCCCAGTTCAAGAAGGACAGGGAACTGCTTGAGCAAGTCCAGAGGAGAGCTACAAAGGTGATCAGGGGACTGGAGCATCTCCCTTATGAGGAAAGACTGAGAGACCTGGGTTTGTTCAGCCTGGAGGAGAGAAGACTGATAGGGGATCTCATCAATACTTATAAGTATCTGAAGGGTGGGTGTCAAGAGGATGGGCCTAGACTCTTTTCAGTGGTGCCTAACTACAGGACAAGGCAATGGGCACAAGTTGGAACACAGGAAGTTCCACTTAAACATGTGAAAAAACTTCTTTACTGTGAGGCTGACAGAGCAGTGGAACAGGCTGCCCAGAGAGGTTGTGGAGTCTCCTTCCCTGGAGACATTCAAAACCCGCCTGGACGCGGTCCTGTGCACCCTGCTCTAGGTGTACCTACTCAAGCAGTGGGGTTGGACAAGATGATCTCCAGAGGCCCCTTCCAACCTCTACCGTTCTGTGATTCTGTATTCAGTATATTACAACTAGTGTCCTCCAGTGTTTGTAGAATACTGAGAGTGGTATTGCTAATTTTCATTTCTTTAGCTCCCCAGAAACCATAGAAAGATCACATGTAAGATGAAATACATAGCTTTTAAATTACAAAACCTGAATTGACTTGTATATTGGTATGCAACCAAAATGCATCCTGTAGAAATGCATTGTTGAAAGCATCCATAAAGACCATTCATTTCTGAAGATGGGTTCCTCTGCAATTTGAGTCACTTGAGCTGCATCTGTGCTAAAAATTCATCAGTTTTAGCAATAGCTTCAAAAAACAGAGGAGTTATATTAAACCCAAAGTTTGGTCTAAGTAATCCTGAAACTGACGTTCATGTGCTGAAACCTGAATATGTTAAATTGAACCTAGACTTGGGAACTCTAATTCATCTAGGAACTGATGAGGTAGAGAAGGGTTTTACCTCTTTTTATTGCCAGTTTGGATGGCAGGCTAAAGATGATTAGAAAGGGAACGAGCTGCTGCTTCTACCTTTTCTTACTCGTGCTCCAAATAGTTTTCAGTTCTGCTGTTCCAATTCAGCTGTGCACTATTGGCCTTTCCATGAACTTTTAAACTGTACTAATTTCTTTGGTAATTAATACTGATTTCTATTCTTTACCATCTATTTTGTTAAAGAATTTTATGATGGCAGTATCCAAAAGGTCACATAACTTTTTTAAAAACTACACTCTGGAAAAGTCTAAGAAAATATTCCAAAATCATGTGGTCTATAAAGATCCACCGGTTGCCAGTACTTCCCTAACTGATGGAATTTTCAAGGAACTCAAAGGCAAAATTTTTAATGCCTTTAGCAGGGATGAGATTTTACCCAAGGTCTTTTTCAGACTTGGTTCAATTGAAAATTATTTGAGTGCCACAATATTCTATTCAAGTGCTGGCAAAATTTAAAAGAAAAAAAGAAAAAAGAAAAACCAAAAAGACAGAAGCTTTAGGTGTTCATAAGAAAAGAATAATAAAATACATTGCAGTTAGCATCTTCTAGGGTATAGCTAATGCCGTCTTTGGGGATTTCTCCTCCCAATTCAATATGGGGATTTATCCTCCTTACTCAATACTTGTCACTCTTGCCCATTTCTTTCTCTGTGGCAGAATTTTATATAGGAAGTGCAATGATACTTCTTTTCCCTTTCTTCTTCCATCCTTTCCTTGGGAGACACTGCAGCAATTGCACATTTATGCTTCTTACCTAGAAGCTAGTACTTGACAGAGAAGAAACAACATGAACTTCATTAGACAGGAATGACAAGCAACTGAGTTAAGGTTGCGAAGCAGGAGGTAACAAAAAGTTAGTTTTAAATTTATTTTGAGAATACCCATAAGATCTTGCAAGATTTAGTTCTCAGTAACTTCACTTTTTTCCATCATGGTACATTTTCTGGGTAAAATAACATGTATCTGTGAAATTGATGAGGCACACATATTTTGATGGTGGAAGCATGGCAGTAGTGTGAAAGCAGAAGGATTAAGAGGTCTACAACCTGAGTATGAATTTGAGGCAATGTATGTGTTTTCCTGAACTTAAGCCTTTATTTTGAAATAGTTCAAAAGTTCAGTTGAAATCATGGCTTTAATCATATGCTTAAAGTGTAATAAGTAATGAAAGAAACTGCTGCTAAGAGGACAAATGTATTTGCCCTCAATTTCACTGGAGAAAAGAGAATAATACCTTATCTGGGTAACTGTTTAGGGATTCTGTAAGTCACTAGGTAGAGGGAGAGGAAAGAAGTACAAAACTGAAGGAAAAAAACCCTAGTTATAATAATATGAGCTGTTCCACTTGGGGGAAGAATAAAATATCACAGGACTACGTTTAGTGTTTAGTAAGTTGTTGAAATAAATTAGTACACGTCTCATTTTTCGGGTGGATACTACAACCAGTAAGAACATACTGTGGAATATTATATTACATGAATAAATCAGTCACTCATATGAAGTGAACAGATTTCACATTTCAATTTTTTAGTTGAAATACCATGGCAGACCATCAGGACGCTCTGATGTTAGTCATTTTGGAGTTTTCAGGGATTTTATGCCCTTAGATGTCCTGTGAATTGGGTATTACAGTAATATTTAACTTTTTGTTTGTTACTAAGCTATGCATGTTTGGAGCAAATCCAAAAAGATCAACATTAGTATCCAACCTCATACAGTGGTATATTCTGTAGTAGTGCAAAAGGCAAATACTTTCAAAAATTTAGAAGTTGAAAACTTTGTAAAATGAAGACAAAAACAACAGAATATTGTAGGAAGTCTTCAAAATATTACCAATAGAATAATGTTTACAAACATTATTTACTTTTCCCAAGATGGAACTACTCAGAAAAATTGGGTGTTATCAAATAAATGTATGTTCAACTGGTTTTTAAGCAGTGTTAGGCATTCAGCTGTTTACAGAGTTCTGACACCTCAATTTTTTGTTCTGCATCCCATTCTACACCTTATAAGGGAAGCCTATAGAGACAATCATTCCAATATTGATATTTAGGTCTTTGTAGGGACATTTAAAACTCAGAACTGGATACGCTTCTAATATACTGCTGCCATTTTTTCTTCCATATATGCTTCTCTTAAGGCACATAGATCTAAGCGAATAAATGTTGTCAGTGCAGCATCAAAATTACATAAATCAAATTACTCCTATTTTTCCTTCCTTTTTTAACATGGCGAGTTACCAGCCTGACGTTTAAAAACTCATCTGTTTCTGTGTTACTGCTATCAAGTGTTATACATGGCCTTGTCTCATATTTAATTATATTTTGGGCAATTTGCTGCATGTCTTATTTTACTAATTTGTTGCCTGTACCTTGTTAACTGAAGAATTGTGGGATATTTTATATCCTCTTGGGTATATTGATTTAGCTGCTAAGAAAAGTTAAGTCTTGCCGAACTGTATTGATGTTGCTCCAGTGTGTTTCATCTGCACTTTTTTAAGGTATCTGATTTTAAAGGACAACATCTAGTATGTGGCAGGTCAGGAAAACAGAGCAAGAAAATACTATTTCTTTGAGAAATATTTCTTCCAGAACAGTCATCTTATCTGGGAAACTTGCAGCAAGAAACTTCTGTCTTCATAATTGGAGCGTTTGTTATGACACATTCTGATTATGGTGACAGCACTCATCATTAAGACATGCAGTTTTGCAGTCTTGATTTGGAATTTACATTGTAAACTTCAATTAGTCATGATAACTTTTCAAATGAAATAAAATTGCCTTTCTGTACCAAACTTCTCACAAATGGTAAATCTACTAATGCTATTNAGAGAAACAATGTCCTTAGAGACGATAAAATCAAAAGCCCTTCTTTTTAAATATTCTTCAAACAGAAAAACTACCATTTACCTGTAAAACGTAAGCCTTAGAAAAGAAAGCCACATTATTGCAGAAAGAATATTTTTGCAGTTTTATATATGATGCTGTCACACAGCAAAGAATCCCTGCACTTTATCTGATTCATCCAATTTTGTATGGAGTCTAATTAAATTGTAGCCTTGCACTAGTATTTAAATAAAAGCAAAACATGAGAATATTTAATACGTTCTTTAATCTAAGTAAGGTTTATATTAAGCTCCGAGACACTTTCTCTTTCTTCATTCCATTATTACTGAAGGCTTAAGTTGACACAGTATAATAAAGACTATAATCTGTTTAGTTATAAGACACTTCGGAGGGATGTCATACTTGCTGTCAACATTCCACCCTGGTAAAAGGTAGCAGGAGGCCTGTAATTAAGGGAAAAAAAAAATATCTTAATTGATTTGAAGTGGCAAAGAAATGGTGACAAGAGTAAAGGAAGTAGGAGCAGTCTGACTGGGAATACAGGTAGGCCACTTGGGTTTTTGCAAAGAGGTAACACATGGAAAAAGAAAGTACTCATTATAAGTTGCCCTTTCCTGCCAAAATGCCAAGCTGCCCTTTCAGTAGCAGTTGGAGACTTCCAGCTACTTTAACCTAGTTTTTGTTGTGCAGTAAACTGTTCAATATTCCACAATTGGTTTATTTTAAGTGAAAGTGTTTTGGAAGTGGCTGTTGAATCACAGACTGCTGTTGATAAAACAGCAACTGGGAACTGGGAGGCTAAGCAGTAATAACCTTCCTCTTTGTATCCCTCCTCTTTGCTGCCTTAAAAAAAAAAGATAAATATTATTATTTGTATTTTAAAGCAAGGTTAGCTTGTTTTCACATCCCTTTCCTCTTACTTTTAAAATATATTTTTTAAAGGTGATTACATCAGAAGTTTTGCCTTTCTTCCACAACCAATTAAAAAAAAAAAATTGAAAGAAATTGAAATGTACTCAAAAAGCTATAAAACACCTCAGGGTATACATTATTGGTAGGCTAATGTGTTGAAAGCACTTCCTCTATTTGGTTGTCTTGCTTCATAAAGTGCCATAGACATGTAGCGCATTCAGGTAGTGCACAACTTATATTTGCCAGAGGAAGAGAATGGACTCAGAGGAAGAGGCAGAGGTGTGGGGGAAAAGACAGGAATTTCAGTCATTCTGGAATGGTTTTAAGAGTCTGGGCAAACAAGCCCAGTTGATGGGGAAATAGGCAAAACAGCACACAACCACTAGGCAGAATGTGCTGCAGAGGAAATGAGCCCCAAGTACTTTGGACTTGCCATTTCTCAGCTAACAAAAGGTATTATGAAACTCTGTGACAAGTTTCTTATTTCCTAAAAAGACCTCATGGAGTTAAGTGGCAGGCATCTGCGGGGAAAGTCAGAAGTCTGAAATTACAGCCGTGCTGATCACCTGTGTGGGCATCAACATGATTGCAGGGTTGTTCTGGGTTTTTTCCACCAGTTTGTTTATTTCAGAAAATGAGGTAATTGCATACAAAGCTTATTTCAAAGACTATCTTTGAGGTCATGAAGTCAAGCTTGAAAAACTGAGAATGAAGCACCTTGTTTCATTCTCATTTCCCAATGCATCGTACTCTGTGACTTACTGCACTGAAGAATAATTAACTTCCTTTGGAGATTTTTACCTTTTTGAACTGTTTGTAATTACCATATCAGAGGTTTCTGGTTTTTTCTTTTTCTTTTTTTTTTAATTGTTTCAAAATTTCTTTGAACAATTTTACAGGCTGAAAAAGGTATTTTCCTAATTGTATCAATCAGGAACTGTAGCACAGCAAAATGAAGGAAAATTTTCTTTATGGCATTTATGGAATCACTTTAGACAACTTTGGTCTGAAATAACCCTAACTTACCTAGAAAGTAACATAAAGCACAGCTTCCATTGACTTTGCAATTGCAACCCTTTCTGATAGTGTTTCAGGTTAGGAATCCTATAAAA
>WEKW01020013.1:1034-26209 GCA_013389905.1 Sula dactylatra
CTCCCTCCTGTTGTAGTACCAAATACTTTTTGAATCTGATCTCCTGTTATAAATAACTTCCACAGAATCATAGAGAGCGTATTAAAGCCTTGAGAATTCAAAGAAAGCAGAAGGACCAGAAGTGTAGCATCTGATAAGTAACAATAGTGCCTTATAAGTGTCTGAAGAAGATTTTTTGAATACCGACCCTTTAGTGGACAAGAGAGAACGTAGGAAAGCCAAGAACCACTGGAAAACAAGTTTTGTTCATTATATTAGTCAGGAAAAACCTTTTTTGTTTATTCTTTCTTTCTTCCCCACTAGTCTTTTGTGTATTGAATCAGGTCAGGAATGGTGGCACATGAAACGCAAATACTGTAGTAGAAATACCATCTATCACTCATAGGCACAGGAGTTAAACATGGCTGCAAAGAGCAACTATATAAACATTTGTCTTCTGGATGCTTCTTGAGGAAACTGAGTTTTAAGAGCTTTAAATAAACGCAATTTCACTGATTATTTTCTGCCTGTTAGTTAAAACGTTTTTCTTTCCTTGGCCTTTAACTCCTATTCCTCCTTCATCTTTCACTAAAAATGGTTCCACTGTTATCTCAGCATTACAAAATTAAATCTTGTTATTTTCCCCTCCTTTCTTGTTTGTTGAGTGCCATAATAATTACCCTTAACAACTGGCAAATTTGTACTGAATGGGCAAGAAAGAGTAAAATTTCAGATTCTGTTGTACTACTATGCAAAATGTTAATTCTTTTTTGCCTGTGTAGCTTTCAGTATTTCTCCAAATACAAAGCAACCTTGGAATATCAAAATAATTTCAGAAGTGAATGAGATTAGTCTAAATGGTGCTCTGTGATTATTAAGAAAAGGGTTACATTAGTTATTTGAAAACAGATTTTTTGAGGCAGTAATTTAGGCTAGCTATATATCTACACTAGATCTCAAATACCATTAGTACAAGATAATATACTACAGAGCACAGAGAAATAGTTTGTGAAGCCCAGATTCTCAACGTAAGAATCCTTTGTCCAAGGTATCTGCTGTACAGAAACACACAATGCTGCAATTACCTATGACTTTTGCTGAACAAGACCCTTCAAACTGCCTTTTCTCTTTCCCTCCACCTCACCAGATCATCCTTTCTTGATATGCAATTTGAAGATAAAATGTAGTTCATATTTGTAATTATATCGCAGGGGTCAGTGTCTTGTGTTGCACCGCTGGGTTTTATTCTACCTGCTCTTTGCCTGTTTGGTCTAAAAGTTTAAAGGTTCCTTAGTGGGTTTCCAAAGCCTATATAGCAGAAGCAAAACATAACTGTTACAAGCAAGGTAAGCTGTCATAGGTAGCTCTAAGAGAGCAAAATGATTAAGAAATTTCAGAATGAAACATAAAAGAACTTTTCTTCACAGCAGTTATAATGGTAGAATGCAATTTATGTCTGTGTGTATGAATGATAGGAAATTTTTTGAAAGACATTTGTATCCAGAGATAGTTTAGCACAGTTTACAACCATAAACAACACAGGTCTTCTACTGCCTTTGATAATCTGGTTTCATTCAAACCTTCTAACAGGTTTAACGCTATTACAAAGCATATTCTTACACCGGTATTTTATACATATATGAAATGCCTTTGTATAGGCAATCAAAAACTGCCTCAGTACCAAATACTATTGCACACACCACAGTTGATTCTGCCATGGACAACCTTACAGACCAATGTCCTTAGGAAAGGGCAAAATACATATGGAAATCTATTTGTAAAAATAAATCTGTTATGTTTTAGGAGTTAGTTTTTGTCAGTGCAGAACAGCAAGGAGTATTATATGGCTGCGTTTGTTCATCAGTGCCTGAGGAAAGAAATTAAGAAGCCACAATTTAATCCACTTCCCCTTTGTTTTTGGGACACATTTGCTTCTGCTATTCACATACATCAATCCTACCTCAGTTGCGTAAAGCAAGGAACCAAGAAAGCTGCTTGCATCTTACACATTCTTTCTTCAGAAAAGGCAAACGCACAATTCTGGAAGGCAAGATCCAAATCATTTAAATAGACATATAAATTTAAAAGGTCAGGTCCTTGCTTCCTCCTGTGCCCCTGTGTAGCTAAATCTACCCTGTAGTTTTTACCTTCACTCTCTCTGCATGTGCACATATGTCAAACTTCAACAGCCTGCTTAAATTAGAAGTGGCTTTCAAAGATATAATTCTGAGCAAGAATGTTAACATGACTAAGGATAGGGAGTTTTAGTCTTAAATCAAATCTATTTGCTTGATTTTTTGACTGCTCTACTTCACTTTTTGGTCTATCATTACTGTAACCAAAATTCCCATGTTGTAAGAGCGTATATTCTCTCCACTGATGCCTACCCACCTAGTTGACCAAGGGAAGCCAGTCGATGTAACATTTTTGGAATTCAGTAAAGCATTTGACACTGACTCTCACAGTATCCTCCTGGACAAAACATCCAGCATACAGCTGGATAAACGCATAATGCAATGGGTGAGCAATTGGCTGATGGGTTGGGCTCAAAAGGTTATAGTAAATGGGGTTACATTGGGCTGGCAGCCAGTCACTTGCGGGGTTCTGTAGGGATCCATCTTGGGGCTGGTACTCTTCAATCTCTTCATAAATGACGTGGGTGATAGAGTTGAAGGACTACTAATTGAATTTGCTGATGACACAAAATTGGGAGGTGCTGTTGACACTCTTGAGGTCTGAGAGGCCCTGCAGAGAGATCTAGACAAATTGGAGAGCTGGACAATCAGCAACTGTATGAAGTTTAACAAGGGCAAGTGCCGGAGTTTGAACCTGGGGCACAGCAACCCTGGATGTACAGACAGCCTGGGGAATGAGAGGCTGGAAAGCAGCCCTGTGGAGAGGGATCTGAGGGTTCTTGTTGACAGCAAGTTGAACGTGAGCCAACAGTGTGCCTTGGCAGCCAAGAGGGCCAACCGTGCCCTGGGTGCATCAAACACTGTGTTGCAGTCAGTCGAGGGAGGGGATTGTCCCGCTCCACTCTGCGCTTGAGTACTATGTGCAGATTTGGGCACCACAATATATTAAGGATGTAAAGCTACTACAGGGTGTCCACAGGAGGGCCATGAAGTTGGTGAATGGTTTAGAGGGGAAGCAATACAAGGAGTGGCTAAAGTCACTTGGTTTGTTCAGCCTGGAGAAGAGGAGACTAAGGGGTGACCTCATGGCGTTCTGCAGCTTCCTCACAAGGACAGGAGAAGGGGCAGACGCTGATCTCTTCTCTCTGGTGACCAATGATAGAACCCGAGGGAATGGCAGGAAGATGTGCCAGGGGAGGTTTAGGTTGGATATTAGGAAAAGGTTCTTCACCCACAGCATGCTCCCCAGGGAGGCAGTCATGGCTCCAAGCCTGACAATGTTCAATAAGCATTTGGACAACACCCTCAGACACATGGTGTAAATTTGGGTTTGTCCTATGCAGGAACAGGAGTTGGACTCAATGATCCTTGTGGGTCCCTTCCAAATCACGACATTCTATGATTCTATAAAATTCTGAATTAACTCATTGAATTTACATCTAGGCTGGTATGGATGACAATCCCTATGCCAGCAGCTCTAATGAAATTTTTGTTTTCTGAGTATAGGTATATCAACTAACTAGTGTTTATATGAACTGAATTGCACCATTGATTTGTGTCAGTGCTATACTTCACTCCTTGGAACTGATTCAATGGAAAGTTCAATGCCTGACAGATTTGGGGCAGGGGGTGCGGGGGCGCACACGAGGAGTGGAGTTGTTACCTAGTCTGCTAGGTTTTCATCGACGAAATTATGTGCTTCGGGGATGCCCAGGCTCTTTCACATGGAGACCCTTGCAGAAAAAATTCACTCCAAAGCTGCATAGCTAATAACATTATTTCAAGTAACCTGCTTTTGCCAAACATCATATTTGACCCACAAAACAACCGGAGAACTGCACATGGAGGAGAAGGCAGCTGCTGAAATTTCAGACTGCTTAAATTATTGTATTCACTGATGTCTTGACAAAAATCAGAACCCTGGCAACTTCATAGTGAATAAAGTGGGAAGGGATAGTAATTTTAAATTATGTTAATTTACTGTAATATAAAGAAGAAAACATTTAAGTAATCGTAAGTTACATAACTGACATTTTAAATAAACATCTTGTTGCTAACAGCCTGGCAAGCCTCTCTAAACTGAGGATGACAGTGCTAATGTGAGTGTGGGAGAATTGCCTCTCATGTATTCTTGTAATGAGTGCTCGGAATGGGATTCATCTCACCTAGCTTCAGGCCTCTGTCAGCTAGGGATGGACTTCAGCTCCAGATCCAGCCATGCGACTAGGTGTAAGTTCAGTGTCTAAGCTCCTGCTATAGTCTTTGTCAATCTAGCCAACTGAGTCAGTGCAGTACAGAGACCTACTGAGATAGTCAGAAGTGGGTGACATTTTTTGGGTGAGCTGAATAGCTCTCTCATTTCTGCAAGCTATATTGACTAGATCTGACATTCAACTCTGTTGCATAACCTTTGGTGTTTAACAATCAGTTGAGATTCCCCAGATGTCCAAGATGTCAGCTGAAGACTGTCAGGTAAAGGGATGGAGCCTGTAGGAGGCCCACACCCTTTTATTATAGCAGTTGGAGACCATGCTGTGTACCCTGCGGCACCTCAGATGACACGTACATTAGGCAACTGAGTTGTACCCTCACTGGTTATAGTAGAAACTTAAACATCTGGCTCACATGCAGTCACCTTCCTGTACACATGTAGATTTAGTATCACAGTCTGTCTCAACATGGATGTCTAATGCTGTTTGAGTTGCCTAAGTAATTTCTAACTATGCTCTAGCTCCTACTCTAAAAATGCCTGGATTGTCTTTAGGCCACCAGTTGTATTCACCAGCTTTGCAGACATCTGGAATATTCAGGACAAGAAATTACACTGAATACATATGTTTAGCCAGCTGAAGCATGCCTTCGGCTTCTAATCTAAGCTAGTTGTTAAATTTCCTCTCCAGACAACGGAAAGACATAGGTACTTCTGTGGTTCTATTCATCCTTCTTGAATAGTGAAACAGGTTTCTAAAACTGATTCTCTACTGAGTACAGTGGATATTAACACAAGTTGCTGAGAGTAAAAGAAACAATTTTCAGGTGGACAAAAGAGGTGAGAGCATCCGAGAGTGTCCAAGAGTGTTAGCATTATTTCACAATGAATTGTCACTGATATTGATTTGGCCTGTGTTGAAGAGGCATCTAAGCACCCCAAATAATTTACTGACCAGAAATAGAAAAAAGAATACAGGCTTGTTAGGGAACAGAAGCAGTAGCACATATTGGATGTTATTAACATACAGAGTGTCAGAAAAGTCACAAGAATACATGCTGCTTGATTTATGAGTTATGTAGGCTTATCCAGAGAGTCTTTTCTGAATGCAAATTGTCTCTCAAAAAAAAAAGGTTAAGATATTACAAAATGCTCCTTAAGAAATATCACGGAATATTGTTTTCTCTCATTTGGTTTGTATTTGTCTCCCATATTTGTGTGCGTAAGGGAAACCCCTTATCTCCCAGACCCTCACCTCCAGGTCAAGGGACTATTGTGTATTCAAGCCTTGGCCTTACATAATGCACTGTAAATCCTCAGTCTGTTGCCTAGACCTGTGCTTGCTCTCCTTGCATTTCATCATGACAGGAGGTATATAAACTCTGAGCCAAAAGGCACTGTACACCCAACAGGGCTTATCACTGCGGATTGAGCACAGACCCTTTGGATGAGAACTTGTTTGTATCACCCTGAATCGGGGCTTAGGCACAGCAAGTTCAGGTCTTCTCTGCAAAAGGCCATGTAAATAAACTTTCTCATTAATTTTAGCCAAGTCTGTATCTAAACTTCACTTGCGGTATAACTTTAAACATCTCAGGATGGATGTTTCCCTGTGAGGCTTCACCATAGGGGTACAGAAAAACTCTGACAAGCTTCGTCACTACTAGGCACTTTTGAACACCACTTCATTGCATGTGATAGCCAGACTTGTGGGCTTTTTGTAAAATAACTCGAGCTGTGAAATAATGTCATATCTTCAAGGTTGCAAATCTATTGCATTCTATTATAGGACTATTGTCATATTTTGAATGCCAGTTCTGTAGTATTTAGGAAGACTGATCAGACATGGCAGGCCAAACCTCCTGATTACCCAGACAGGATTTTATCCTTCTTCAAGTAAGATAGAAAACACTTTGCCTTCTGCTTGCATGCTAGTGCTTTTCTTAATCCCTTACCTTATTTTGTATGGGGACATTTATCCAGATCTTAAAAGTCACCTAAGTTCTTCTGGCTGTTAGGTGGGGTTTTTTTTCTTTGACCTGTAGAACTATATCTCTGAACATCACTGCAAATTATTGAAGGTGGGATATGTTATATAGCTCTCTGGCTTCATTTTAACACAGAAATCTGTCTTTGGATTCAAGTGGACTCATAACCTCATTTTTCCTCAAATATTAAGAAAGAACAGTACATCAAAAAGGCCAGAAAAAAATCCATTATGTAATTCCAAATCTAGTGAAAAAAGATAATAAGGTGTTAAGTGCAGTCCTTTCAGCCAACATTTTAGTAAAAGTTGAATTGTAATTCAACAGTACTATGATCAATGTTTTATTCAAATTCAGTAATATAAAACCTAATCAGACAAAAGGAGCTTTGACAAATATGGTTAATAGCATCTTTCCTAATATTTTATCAGGGCACATGTTGTATGAAGCTACTGCAAAATAACTACAATAACGTACAGCAATAAAAAAATGGATTTGAGAATAAGTTAAAATTATTCAGTTACATTATTATATATTTTTGGCAATCTGATTTTCTCAACTTTTTAAAATGAATGTAACATTTATAATTGTAAATGAGAAAATTAGCATCAGAGCACGTTAAAAAAGAGGAATCATTATGCTTAGCATGCATGACTCACTGAAGTGTGGTGAGTAGGAGGTTCTGTGTAGTAACCTGAATTGTACTGAAGTACATTTTGTATTCTTTTCTGTCTCTCTCTTCAGAGACTCGTGAACCAAACCTCCATGCAGTAGAGCTGAATAAAATTTTGACTATCTTTCTGAACTGACTTTATATCATTATTAAAGATGTACAAGCTCTTTTACAAACAGTGGGATGGAAACTGGCTAGAGGAACATAAGCTAAGGAACAAACTGAGACAAGCCTCTCTGCTTTTATGAAAATTATTGCATATTGTAATCGGCATAACTTTTACAGTAGGAACATCTTCCACATGTCAGCCAATACAGCCTAAATAAATCCTTTCTGTGGTTTTTGGGCTCAGGTCCATACAAGTCAGTCAAATCACATTATTGCATGCAGATGCTGAAAACACTGCTGATCTCAGTGCTCTGCAGCCTCATTCTTCATCCTGCTTATCCTGACTGAGAGTGTAAGCATAAAAAGACTTCAAGAGAATCAAACTCCAGAAATACAAATTCCTGCTATAGTGAGTAATTGGAACCCTGTCTGACCTAGTGAATAGAAAAAGATGATATTATTACATTTTACACTAGGAAAACATAAATTAAAGGATAACAGTTTTTTCCAGAGTGCACAAAGACGAAATGAACAGAGCATGAAGTTAATTCCTGCAAAACTTATCCCCAAACCAGAACAAATATAGATTAATTCCTATTGCCCAGTGATTCTCAACTCCATAAAAATTAGTTCAAATTTTCCCCTTTATCCCACTCTCCTTCAGACCCATCTTTCCTCCTTGAAAGGAAGGAACCTGTGACGTGAGTTCAGGAGGTCTGAACAATTTCACATATGCTTTGTTCCACTATAAAATCTACAAGCATATTTTTGTTATGTTACTCTTTTTTGACATGTTCATCAATAAGAATAAGCATGGCAAATCCATCTTGTATTCATTGTTAGGTTTAATTGTATTTTCAAAGTTTGAACTAGCTAAGCAAGAAGAGGAACCATCATATCTCACAAATATTGGCAAGTATTGACTACTTATAAATTGACTTTTATTCACGTGAACTGAATAGCTGCGGTAAATGTATTGTGATTTCTATGGACCTGTTTAAAAAAAAGGGGAAAATCTATGTTTCCTACAAACAACCAGACAAATTCACTACCACTAGTTCCTTCCTGATACTCTCTCATTCCATGCTTTACTCATGACTTCTCCACTACCCCGTAAAACCTCTCCATGTAGATAGGGAGGTCTCAGTCACCCATAGTGACTTCATTACACGACTGGAGGAAACATCAAATCAGAATGAAAGTTTGGGAGGACTTGGAAGGAGATGGGTAAACAAAGTAACAGAATGGTTTGGGGCTTATTACAAAGAGTTGCTCTGATGTGTCTTCAGGACTCTTGAACAGTTCTCTGGTTCCCTAGCTGACTTGCAGCTCTGTATACATAGTAGTACCTCCCTTCCCAAAGACTACCTGTGAAAGCTGAACTTCAAAATTTTTTAAAAACAGTGACAAGTTGCTGAGATACTTCACTCATATCATATACAATTTTGTGTGTGTGTAAAAGAAGGAATCTAAAAAGAAATCATGAAACATCCATTTGAAACATCCTTTTACTGAAGTAACTAGTGGTCTTAAGACAGCAGCTAGGCAAAGATGGAAATAAGACGATGATGGAAGATTTTTAAAGAGAAAATTGTTTGAAGGGTAAACTAATGTCCTAGAGGAAAGGGATGACAGGTCACAGAGTGACAAAACTATAAAGATAGTCTCAAACTGCAAGTAAGATCATCATTCTTTCAATATTCCTCTACTTCCTTGATTTTGATTGTGACCTCAGGGCATGACTGCAACATACACAGGAAATAATAAACAATGCAATAGATCCTCGAGGCATTCTCTATTTCAGTGGAGCTCTTGACCTATGAACATCCTGGAAATAGTTTTTTTGCCACTGTCATAAATAAATNNNATGAACTGAAAAAGTAGAATAAACAAAAAAATTTTGCATAGTTATATTCTTCATTCATTTTAAGCTTAGAGCAAAACTTCAAGACTTGGCTACATTTGTCATATAAGAGTTAAGAGCTGGCCAGGTCTGCAAAAAAGTTGACTTCATAAAAATAAAATGAATAAACAAATTACTAATGTTCCTAAAACTCAAGTATTTACATTAATTGAAATTCCACAATATTTTGTTTTAGAAATATTGCAATACAAAAGTTTTCCTACAAAGGTAGGGAGCTTTCTTATTAGAGTGCCTCTCTAGAATCAGAAGTCCTAGAACTTATAGTACATAGGATCACAAAGGTGCTCGAATGTTTTGCATTGTGCTAAAAAAAATCTGATGACAAATTTCTAAAAAAGCAAACAGAAAGCAGCTTCATACCTCAGTGTCTCATAATTGGTGACCAACACCAATGTAATTGTTTGTTAGCCTACATACAGACTCCTTCAGGTCCTGAAATATCTTAGTTCCCTGTTGCATAATGGCCCAGATTAAACAGAAAAAATTGCAGTTGTAGTCAGTAGTTGTATCTCTTCCCTGGTGGTAGTTTTGTAGAATGGGAGAGCAATAAAAACAAATCTTTCAGACTGGAGAGACAAAAGAGTTTCCTATATATGGAAATAGTCATCTATCGCAGAAGAGGTGAGCATTGCCCCAGCAAACATTCATAATTTAAATCAGTGTATGTAGTTTAAGTGTGGTGAGTACCCTGTGAGAATTCTTCTGATTTAGAGGATGAGATATCCTTGTCCAGAATCCCATATGATTTTCAACTGCATATGTCCTGCTTCACCAGAATAATTTATGGATTGCCCACCCAGAGTTGTCTTCACCCCTTGGCATGTTGCATTAAAGCTGGAGATGCAATAAACCCCAGAAATGTCAGATGTCTGGTAGCCCATCTAGGAAATTATTAAAAAACCAAAGACTAGGGTCTCCTATAGCTGATATGGTAGGATTTTCAGTCAACCAGGTGAAAAATATAGGACCTTGTATAGAAGAAACTAAACCTGCTTCAATATTTTCTAATGGAAAGGCTTGTCAAAAAGAAAATTCACTAACATGAATCTAATCTGTGGGATATGCCCATTTCAGTGTATTTCTGATGGATAGTTTAAATACACTTTAAAATATAAACATGTTTATATTCACCCATCTCTCCAACCAGTGTTTGTTATCCTCTTAAACCTTACATTATTTCCAAGCACTGGAGGTTTTTACCTAGATAGTAATACTTTTCTTTCCATGACTAGGAATCCAACTTGCCACTCACTTCAAGAAGTCAAAGTTTATGTTTCCTTGCTTGGCCTAAATGTACTACTTTTCTATTTGCAGATTAGCTGTATTTGTGTAGGTGGGGCTGGCCTCTTAACCCAAAGTGGCTGCCCCAAAAGCTCAAAAATCATCAGTCAACCCTCACAACACAGGAAAACACCAAACTACAAAGTAAATTACATGATTTGGCAATTCTTTTGGAAATCTAGTAGTAAGAACAAGCCGCTCAGCCCTGGAATTTACTAGACTTTAATAGTTTTTCCTGCAGTTTCCCATGCCAGGTGTCTTCTCAAAGATGATTCATTTTAATGTTTCTGCAAAAACTGGTTCAATCGTTTCTGAGAATGATAGCAGAGGAGGGTACATGTATTGGCTGCTCTGCAAACTTCTTGCAGCTCTGTCAGTGAGAAGCTTATGTAGCTCAAACGCACCTTTACTTGACATAAGAGATACACAAAATAGAGGCAGAGAAGATAGAAATGAGGGGAAAAGAAAGAGAAGAAAAATAAAGGGAAAAATAATTAAATAAATCTTTTGCTCCCGTCATAGCTGATTCTTTCTGTGCGTGGTATTCAAGACAGTAAATTCTCAGAATCTCTGGCAGAAATTTATCAGACATTACTTCGAATATTGTACTTAAGAAGGAGAAGAAAATAAGCCCCCAAACTCCACCTGGTATTCAGGAAGATGTCTCATTGCATTATCTTCAGGTAGCAGAAGTAATTTTGTCTAACATCTTCCAGTTAGTAATAATGCCCTGGCTTCATATGCCACTGGCATACTAGCCCATTACTTAATTGGTTAATAAACAGATATAGTCAATCGTGGTGGACTGTGCCAAACTGCCAGTCTTTGTTCGAGAAACATATGTTGGCAATTAATAATGCTGATTTAATACAAGGTTCTATTACAAGTAGTTTTCAGTTGCTATGAATTTGTACAGGGACAGCAAGCACATTCAGGTGTTCAAGGTCTTCTGCATCTAAGAAGGAAGAAAATAAGCAAAGAAGCTGGCAAAATATGGGTGCTTTCCCTGATCAAATGGAGAGGGAAACGAAGAAAGCAAGCAAACACAAGGGGATCCGTCCAGCTTTGTGAAATATCAAGCCATAGGGATTCTATGATAACAGTGCTAAGACACTGCATTAACACAGCCAGAAAATACAAGCAGATAATCAAATGACAGTGAAAATGGCAGGGTGGATAAATCTGGTTCAACAGGGAGTCTTTATTCAGAGGGGCTGATACTGCTGTGTCGTGACGCAGTTCGGCGGGCTGCAGCGAGGCCGGCATGTGGCTCCGCAAGAACAATAGCGATTGACTGCAGATGGGCACTTCCTCTCCAAAAGCACTCCTCGCAGCTCCTTCCAGGGAGGGATACGCAGACATATGCTCACATCTCCATGGCAACCACTTACTTCAGTGTGACATCAAGCCCAGATCAAAACTCCATAGGCGTCAGATAGTACATGCTGTTTCTTTCCTTGAATTAATAATATTGATTTAAAAGGCAGGTTGCATTAACTGTTTCTTCTCTATGCTGGGGATAATTACTGTCTGCGGTGCCTGTATTATTCTGGTGATTTGAAAACAGGAAGCACAGCATCGAGTTAAATAATTCATGCTGTGCTGCTGCTCACTCTGTTCTTAGAAGCAGAGTTATTGCTAACTGGGCATGGCAATTTCAACACAGGGGTGATAGGATTACGAAATGTCTAATTGCCCTCTCATGTGATAAGATTACTTTTCTGAAAATGCTTTAATTCTTCCAAGCAAAGGCAAGCAATCCAGACAAGTAACCAGACAAGAACAGCCTGCATGAATACTGCTGAGATTTTCCTTCTGAAAGCCATGAAAATTGCAGTCAAGCCTTCATTCTCCCTTACGCCCCCCTACTCCCTTCCTGTCCCAAAAAAAGCAGTGTGAAGAACCCTTTTCAAAAGTAAACACCCAATCATGAGAGTCTGGTGGTAAGGGAGCTCCTTATACTACTCTTTAGGAGCACCCCCTCAGTCAATTATAAGATGTTAGCGGGCTCTGTGGGGCTTCTCAGTTAATCTTCCAAAGCTGCAAGGTTGGTAGTCTTGATACAGCATCTCAGGGTGGGCTTGCTTGTAAAATTGGAGGAAAATGGAACAGAAATCCTCAGGTTTCTGTGATACATGCAGAGTGCCTCAAGGAGAAAAGCCTGAACAAACCAGGACAGTGCCACTTCTTAGTAAGGGGTGGGAAGCAGGGATTTTTTACAATCTAGGCAGAAATATTTTTGGCATCTGAACAAGCTTTTCTGTTCACGAAGGGAAAGCTGCTGCTTTGGGAATATATTAGGAGACTGAATATGTGATAGCATTCAAGAATGTCAAAGTGGTACCAAGTCGCCTGGGCAGTAGGTCACCTATTGCCTCAGCAAATATTCTTACTCACTGTAAGTGTTGATTAGCTGGCTATTTGGAAACCTTGAAGCAGAACAGATTTCCTGAAGGAGCTGGAGGCTCATCTAATTCTGAACTTGCATTGGGTAAAAATATGTACACTCAATGAACTTCCACACGAGACTAGAAGGTACCTACAGAACTCAGATGCTTACAGCATTAGGCAGTTAAAGAAGGCAAGAACAGATGTACTGCGTCAGACCAAGAGTTCACCTAACCTAGTAACGTGTTCTTAAGAACACTCATAAGCCTATGCCAGACGAATAGAAGAAGAAGGCAAGAACAGGGAACCAAGCGCAAGAATAGGGAAATAACAGCATTTTCCCAAGGTTTTTTCCCGTACCTGTCTACTTACTGCACATGAAGATCTGTCAAACTTGATATACTTAGGCTATTTAGTAATCTCCAAAGGATATTTCTTCTTTTTGTACAATTTCTTCTGAAAGAAAAAGCATGTTTTCATCCACAACATCCTTTGGCAAAGAGTTCAATAGATCTAATACTTATTTTAACTAAAGCTATTTTATTTTTTTTTGTTTTGAAACTGGCACCTACTAAATTTATTCAAGAGTCTCTAGTTCCTGAACAGACAGTGAAGTGTCGATCTCTGTGAAACCCTTCCGTCTCACTCAGGAGTGGAGTGGGAGAAGGCAGTCTGGATTGCTGCCCAAGTTTTGGTGGATATTTGAGTACATGAGACTTCATATAGGAGAGGTTTAGATGGACAGAATTGTTTATGTTCAACCAGATAGTTTGTATCTTCCAGTATAATTGACCAATAGGATTAGTCAGAGAAGTTCCTCTATCACAGATGTTAGTGACCAGCCTTGACCACGGAATTTGTCATGGTGAATGTAACCATGACATTCTTTCAGATATCCTCAAATTATTGGGTAGTAGTCCAGGGAGTTACGCATCTTGGTAAGAGTTTGTAAGAACAAAACCTAGCATATGGGACACCAGTCAAAAAGATTAAGAACATAAGAAATTACAATTTATTACTTTCACTTGTCTTTCCCTCTAGAAAAGTATTGCAAAGCTAGGCAACTGAATCTAATGATCTCTTGTCCAAATTACTTTGACAAAATGTATTAGTCACAGGGTTAACCTACAAAGTGTGGTGCTAATGTGACTAGGACAGTGGGGACTGTTTTGTTTATGTGACAAGCAAGGATCCAAAATTGGTCAACCTTAACTATGGAGAGACAGGACCATTTAAAGAATCTGAATGTGCTGAGACACTGGATGCCAGATCTGTATTAAAGGGCTCCCAGATAACATCCAATGTAAGACTTCAGTCTGCATTTCATGTGTGGTCTGGACTTACTGCACACGTGGTGTGTAACCTGTAGTGGTGGTTCCCCCCAGCCACATGTAGCATGAGAAACAGTTCTGAGGTGTTTGGCATCACACCTACTACATGCTGGCAGCTGCTAGCCATGGCCATCTTTCAAACTCAGGATTAGGGTCTGGGCACTGTGAGGGGCTGTTGTTTTCTGCACAATTCAGAGCAATTGGCATTTCTAAAAATGGATTGTTGAAATGTGCTAGTCATAACATTCTGTTCTCTTCTCCCCAACTTCGTGAAGCACATGCTTAGTTCAGCTACTCCTTCTAAATGATTTTTACTGTGGAGATCTCAGTGTCTTTCCCCCAGCCATCTGTCAGTGGTACTGACCCAGTTCACATGGCTTTGGAATTAAAAAATCAGAATCACCATAACCAAATTCAAGGAAAGGGGAAAGATATTAAATATTGTTTTCTTCTTTACATGCACACACATACATTTATGTGTGTGTGTGTGTATATATATATGTAGTTGGGAGTTGGATTAGATGATCCTTATGAGACCCTTCCAACGCAAGATATTCTATGATTGATTCTATGATATACATATATATATACACACATATATACACACACACACACAAAATAAAACAGCCTCTAATGAGAATTTTCCATTTCTATTTCTATTGTTTAACATCACTGGGGTACAGGGTTTATCCTACCCTTCTGTACCCACTATCACTATGTTGTATTAATATACATCAGTCCCTATCATGGCCAGACCCCAGGCCTATTGTAATGTGCACTATGCAAACATGAGAAAAAAAGATGATCTGTCGAGAGAACAGATATAAATACAAAAATACAGATGAGAATGAAGGGACACAATGAGAAAATATTAATAAATTTTAAAGACAGTTTAAAGATTGGTATGCTAGCTGACAACCAGAAATACAAGAGAGCTTAGCACTTCCAAATGAGCAACCTAACCAAAGGGTGAGATACAATATGAAAGAGAATGAAGCTGCTTATCTGAAAATACATACATGGGAAGGAATACATTTCGGAGAAAAATGAGAGAGGAGATGTTAAGGCTAGAGGTGAAAGTTTAATACCTGCTTCCTTGTGAAATTTGCATCTTTAGAATAATTTAAAGTGATCCAAATGCTATCCTAAGCTGCATCCACCTTAGAAGTCATAAAACCAGGTAACTTGTTTCCCCACACAAGGCAGCATAGCTCAGGAGCTGACTGCACTATCAGTCATCAGACACCAGTGTTGTAGCCAAAATAGTTGTAGTCTAGGAATAGGATAGGCTTTATAGGAAGAAGTGTCTTTTATCAGGCCAATTAACATAATGGGAAGCAATGGACAAGCTTCTGTGGATAAAAGTCTTTCAGAGCAGGAAAACGGATTGCATTGTCTTTATTCATGTGGAGTTCCTCTTATAAGATTTTTACGGCACTTATAATTTCAGACAATCAACTTATGAAATATTTATCTAATGCTGATTAATAGCATATTATAACAAATATTTGCATAATAATATTACCATTGCCTTAAGTTATGTGATGTGCAGTGAAAGACCCAGCAAGTAGAGATATATAGGAGAGTGGCTGAACCTCAGTAGGATTGTACAGACAAAAAAGGCATGGAGATAAGACCCTGAAACAAAAGATACTGGATATCCTTTCAAAGTTGGACTGCTTTCTGCTCAGGTGTGTCAAGACTGATATAAACATTATGTTTCAGTTCTCTGCAATATAGAATGCAACTACAGTTAGAAGAAAGGATCTTTCCAACATTTTATTTTTAATATGCATTTTGACATTGGTTTCCCAAGGCATATACAGTTGAACTGCTTGTACATCTGTTTGTCAGACTGCACTTACTACATTTTGCATTACTGATTAATTTTCAGCAAATTGGAAAGAGAAGTTGAAATCTCAAAGATAATGAAATTCCTGCAAGTTTCATGAAGAATGTTGGCTGTTTAAAGGAGAATGCCAGGAAGGGAAAGACAGGCAGAATTCATCTGTTACACATCTTATTTTGGCAGCAGAATGCATGTACCTACTGGCCAGTCAGCCAAGCATACCGACTGGCAAACATAAATGTGCACAGCTTTGGGTAGTCACAGCTAATGACTAATTTCATCTGTTCTGTGGTTCATGGAACAACCTACTCTTATAGCCTTATCTGCAGAAGTGTTGCAATACAAAAAAGTCGGCAAAATTGTCAGTAAAAGAAGTTGAAGACATATGTTATTTTCTACTGTCTGTCTGATTCAACTTCACATTACAAATAGCCTTCCAAATATGTGAGAACTCCTGAAAGCCGTTTTATGTAGCATGACATCCTAACAAACACAGTGCTGAAACGCCATGGGGGTATATTCAAATTTCCATATACACGATTTTTAACATGTGATAAACTTTTAAAGCTCATCATCACTGGAGAGCACAAAAAACAATCATCCTGTGCCTTTACTTGGTGTGTTAGGAGCACTGTGGAGCCTGGAAGAGAGAAGTTCAAAAGGAAGCAACTGAGCGTACAGCTGCCTGATGTTGGAAGCTGATCTGAAATCCATGTTCGATTCCAACACTCATGGTGCTCCTGCCCATCACCCCCCCCACATTGCACTGTACCGCCAAGCAATCAGACACATCAGGGACTGTTTTGCTAAAAATCAATTATTTTCCAGTGGGTTTGGCTTTTAATAACATGAAGTCCATGATCTGGATGACCACAGTGAAGAATTTGGGAGTTCTCATCTGGGACAAAAGACGAGGAGGAGTTTGCTGTTTTCAATGGCAGTCCAGCCTTAGCTGATGAAACCATGGCTCTGAGATAATTCAGCAAACTACTGTGTGCGGTATTTGGTCTGAATACTTTGTACATTGGAAAGATAGGACTGCAGAAGAGGTGCTAAGAAGAGATATCTGCCCTGATCTGCAATCAGTCTGGAATCTGCATCATATTCCCTGTGCTCTGAAGGGGCTGAAGCGGCCCCTGAGCTCTGAAGGTACATTCAGCAAGGCAGAGGATTTTATTTGTATGTGAGAAAAAGGCTTATATGAGAAGGGTGATTCTTTCCTAGGCAGAAAAATATTAGAGTGAATACAGATTCACTAATAGCTCAGTTGCTCAGTGCAGACACAGCAGACAGGTGCAATGATTTTGGACACATTTTTGTTATGGACCACAATCTGGCCAAAATACTTCCTTAAAACATGTGCTAGAAAGTGTGCTGAGTTCTTGTACAACGTGAAAAAAAAAAATTCCAAAACTATCAGCACTCATCTGGCCGTATTAACTATTCCCTTATAACTTTATATTTAGTGTTGCGTATATAAATTCTAACAAGGCAATAATAAATCTTGGCACTGTAAATACATTGACTTGCAAGCCCTGACTTTTTAAAAGCACAGTTCTATTCCGAGCTGGAACAATATGTTGTCCTTGGAAGCCTATTTTAAAGCTTTTCTTTCGGTACAGGTTTTCTTCACTCAATGTTTTGTCACGGGAATGCAATGCTCCTATTGACAGTGGCAGCAAGAGCAGAGAAGGGTTTTCTTGCACAGAAGGTTTTTTATTTGTTTATTTGTTTGTACATATAAACATCACTGGATGACTGCAATTGCATTTGAAGGACAAGAAGAAGTCTTCAGCTCCTCACACAAACTAAGTGCTAGAAAATTGTTGTACTTGAAGTATGTGCCTGTCTGCCCACTCATCTCTTACTCACTTTTCCTGTCTTTAATCAGACCCTGTTGTTACTGAGTAACAGTTTTCTCTGCTGGAGAAAAAAAGAAAAAAAATAAAAAGATAACGAAACCCTGCTGTAAATTATTGGGACTCCAGGATTCTCAGATAATGCAATTTCCCTTTAATTCCATATTACATCACATTCCTCAAACAACGCAGAAAATAAGAAAGAAAAAACATTTTTACAGGAGATCCCTTCTTACATATTGCAGTTGCATGAGCAAGGCCAGGGTGTGTACACCATAGTGGTCCCACATGCATACAGTCAACATGCCTCCAGCTGGGGGCTTCCTGCAAACCCCAGGGAACTGCCACCTGCATGTTAAGCAGGCAGGCAGTCCCTGGAGATTGGCTCTCCAGCCAGGATTTCTCCTTAATGAGAAGGGGGAGGGAAGAAAGGGTTCTGAATTATAAAGGCAGAATGGGAAGCCCCTGAAGTGACAAAACACTGAATTATTCATTGTGCGGTTTCTAATTGTTCTTGAAGTTAGCAGTACCATTTGTAGCTAAATCAGCTCAACGTTGCTGTTTTCCCCTCCTCTCCCTCCTTCCTTAGTACTAGAGAAGGGAGGGAGAAGGAAAGACATCCCTGAAATGCTCATATCAGTCCTGCTGCAGCTCTTGTCGTGCAGCGGGCCAGAACTGAGAACCAAAGGCACACTAAAAACTAAATGTTGCCAATTATTTATAGGCATATATTATCATCTCAATTCTGGTATTTAATAGTGTTTCTCATTAAAGGTCATAGCAATTGCTGCTCTAGATCAGACCAGTCTAAGCTGGTGTCCTATTTTACACAGTGAGCAGCTAGCATTAAGGGCTTCAGAGACAGCAGCAAGAAACCCAGTGCTGGACAATTATGGGCTAAACTGTCCATGAGGAAAAAATTTTCCTGTTCTTCATGAGCTAATGGCCGGACAAAGCCTGGACGAATAGCAATGAGCATACCATTAAAAGAAGAGAATCACAATTACACACAGCATTATCCAGATTAACCTGCAGTTCCAGTTTGAATAGGACCGAAGTCTTGGTCACAGTGACATCTCATTCCATAAATTAAGTATGCAGTGCATGAGGAAAAATTACATTTCAATTTTTTTTTTTTTTATGTCTGTTATGCCCTACATAAGTAGAACAGCTAATTAGGGACATCTACTTGACATTGTCTTTGCCTGTCATTATTATACATTCCTTTATCATTTCCCATCTTGAAATCATGTGTCCCCATCTAAATTAACTATTCCCAGCCTTTGAATCCCACATTTCTATTTTCTGAATAATTTCTGTCATCTGGCTCTGTTTTTACTTCTGTTTTTACTGTAGCCTTTTGAGATGGGAAGATTAGAACTCATTGATTCATGTAATGGCATTATACATGCTAACATGTTGTTTCCTTTCTGACCACCAATGCAGAATGAGCAAAGGTCAATTAATCTGACACCACTGCTTATCCTTCCAATCAATATTGCCTCATTTTTTCCTTGTTCCCCCACATCTGCCTGCCTGTTGTTACACTCGGATCGCAAGGTCTTTCAGGCTGAACACTTTTTACTCTGTGTAATGCATGAGCACAGTAGAGGCCCACTCAGTGTCTGGAGATTCTGTTGCAATACAAATAGTTAATATAAAAATGACAAATAATAAAGGGTTCACATTGGTGCCCTAGTTATATATATATATATTTTTTTTTATGTTTTATTTTTCCCAGAGTGACTTCAGTTAATTTAGAACCCTGTAATGTGTATAAATCAAATTATTTACTGGAATATGCATCACTTAGCATTTATCTTTATTGAATTATATTTGCCATCAAGCTGTACCTGCAACTCGTTAGAGTCCCTGAATCTATTAAATACAAAGTCTCAGATAGATCTTCTGTCTTGGGAAGTCTCTTTGCTGCAGATAGCTAGAAGCTAGGAGGATATACCAGGGAAAGTATTAATGTTTGCCTTTCTTCTTAGTATGATCTTTCCCTATATGTTTGCTATCAGAAATACAGTACTGGACAAAGCTGATTTATAATCTGACCCAGCGTAGCTATTCTAATGTTCTTAGGTCTTTCTGCTTCTTCCTGAGTTGGTTAATGCTAGTAGCTGTGTCATGTACAGCTTTTGCCACCTCATTCCTCCTTCCTGCTACATGAACACTTTTAACTGTATGTAAAAGAACCAAAAGGTCAGGCAACCTCACTTTTAAGTGTTTTTCCGTGATGAAATTTGAATGCCTTTTCTACCCCTTACCTGGTTTTTAATTTGTGTTAGTACTTTTCCTGCAAATCAATCATTATTTAGCTCCCCTAAATTCTTCCTATGTGGGATTCAGCAAACACTTTGAAAACCAGATAAAATGTTTCCAATCTTGTTTTGCTTACTATGTTGTTTACAGACACTGGGAATTCCTTGGGACCAAAATCCTATTGTATTCATGTGTGAAGTCAAGCTTGTTTACCTTCCTCACACCAAGAAGTTTTATAAATTATATTTAAATTACTGTTTCAAACAATGCACCTGTTATTCAAAGAAAAAATGTCAGTATTCAGTGTTTGAGATCTTTCTCAAAGCAAGTTTAGACAGATACACTTCATCCCCTCACACACTCACACAAACTTTAGGATTCAGAACTACAGAAGACTAATTAGAAGGTGCAAACCTCTGTTACAACACTCAGCGACTTCACTCTCAAACTCCAGAACTCAGACACACACACAATGCTGTGCTCAGGAGCTGCTGCTCATCAGTCTATCAATTTGTCTGAGTGCCTTTGTTTCTGATAGTACCTCATCATTATTCTTTTTCAAGGGGCAATCCTCTGCAAGGGTAGAAATCATTTATCTTCCCTGTAATTTTCTTTTTAATTGCTTCTCCTCGACATTCATGCAAGCCAACCAATTAAATTCCTAGAAGCTTTCTTGTTTACAGTTTAGCACAAAATGTTATTTATTTTTCTCTGTTTAGCTATTTGCTATTCAAACTCCATCTTACCACTCAGACTTTTCATCTCCTGCTTTATGTGTGACATTACTTGAGTTCCATATTCAGAAAGACATCTCTTTGACTGGAGTAATCTTGAGAGCCTTGCCTGGTACCTGTGCTACCCTCCCTTCCAAAACCCACACATCCAAGATTTTGACTGCTTGCCAGTGCTGTATGTTGTTTACTGTTTATTAACTCTAGTTACTGCACATCCAGCATGGCCTCAGGATCCCAGAATTGTCTGCTGTCAATACACAAGAATGGGTTCAGCACCAAAGAGCCGTATGCAGAGGCTGTGCCTCAGAACTACATGCTAATACACAATCACAGGTATCCTCTTCATGTTTCTAATGTATTATTTATGAAAAGTCTTTAAAGAAGCATCATTTTGAAGGATATTATCTCTCAGTGCTGTGACAGATTGAAAGAAACAGTTCTTTGTTTTGAACTCCAACTTTACTGACAGTGACCATTGGTTTCTGTCCAGAAGGGCTGTTCTATTTTATCAGTCGAAATGTTGGGCAGCTTGAACTGCATCAGTAGGTTTCACCAAATTAACTAGATTCTTTCTAAATTAGCATATTCTGACTCTGCAGGTTGTCCATTAAATGATTCATTAATTAGAACAAGGTAGAACACTACCTACTGTTACAAAGCAGAGTTTATTATGAGTGAAGATAATTAAATAGATAAGTATGAAATCACTCGGAACACCATGAAAATGCTTCCCTAGAGCACTTCCTAGCTTGGGCAGCTTAAATTAAAAGGGTAAAGATAATTCTTTCAAACCTCAAAATTATATTTTATTTTCAGGAAAAGAAGCTTTTATGCAGGTCTAGGAAAAGGTGATCTGGAGTGCTGCTGACATTAAGGTGAAAATATTCTTGACTACTGAAACTTTTCTTCTTCATCTCTTGTTGTGCTGGCCACAGTTCTACTGGTTACATCTACACCATAATTTAAATGGGCCATGAATCATTCTGTGGACCTGAGGCCAGCTGGCACTGCATAGCTTGTATCAGTCCATAGAGCTAAGCCCTCTTCCCTCCCAGAACAGAGCAGCCAAGTCCAAATGGCCTATTAGGAATGATCCCCTGTCCCTGGTGACTCCCTAACTGTGCCCAGGCCCAGTTGGCACAGTCCAAAACCAAGTTAGGGATCATGCTGACAATTAACAGTATAGTTAATCACAGAGAGGTCTGAACCCATGCCTGAACTGTTTAGCTTCCCAGCACAAACACGGCCACTGTGTTTCCAACAGGACTGAATAAATGATACTTTTGATATATTCACAGTCTCCCCAAACAAAAAACAAATGCTTCATTCTCTCTAGAAAACAGAAGAAATAACGAAAAATCAAGGTGAAATTAACAACTTATCTGATGCTATGTCAACCAGCTAGGTTACCAGCTTCTCAGAAGTTATTATTTTTAAACTGTAGGTAAAACCCCATAAAAGTGGTAATTGCAAAGCATGTATTCACTGATCTCAGAAGTGTATATTTTCTCCTACTGCTACCTGCAATGACAAAAAACCTAATTTCAGACAGCAGTTCAGCTGGAAATGCTGTCAAGAAGTTGCTGGAAAAACAGGTTCACTATCAGAGAAGTAAATTACCAGCCATGAGCTGGTCTGCAAAAAGCCAGTGGTTGTGAAGGAGACCAGAGTTGAGGTTTGGTGTACCAAAACCCTAGCTTACCTGCCCAGAATTTACATAGCTGTGAACTGCCAGTCCTGGTAGGTCACCATTCTGCAAAATGAGCTGCCTCATAGAACTATTTTTGTTTTCCATGGGGTTGTAGGCATGGCTCTTAGAGCTGATCAAAGTAGTTCTCTTTAGACTCATAACATATACTAAAAGCAAGTGACTGTGGGTCATTACTTACTATATAAAACCTGCAGATTTCTCTGCATTTCATCATGTTTCAAGAACTTAAAGGAGACCTTCATACTAAGGAGAAACAAAATACTTGATTACAAATGGAGCTGGACAGGAAACAGTTTTTCCAGTCTGCAAAACACTGAGATGGGTCTTTGGTTCCAGACTGGGTGAAGTGCAGAACACCTTACACAGCCTTAGGGAGAAGGAAGCCAATGCAGAGATGAGCTAATGGCTAGGGCACTCACCCTGTGAGACAACGTCTAAGAACATGCTAGGAATCTGAGAGATGAGGAATTTCATCTTGTCTGTCATACCTCAAGCATATATCCTAACCACCAGATTATTAGCTTTCTCACATTTGGCCAAAAATGTGCTTCTCCAAAAAACTTTTTTCAGATGTACTGTTGGAAGCAATAAATTTATATTGCAAAATTTGATTTAAGTAAACTGGTGTTTTCCAACTAGAAACAATCTTACCCTGCTCTAGTAATGGGTCTGCATTATTTTAGGTTGTCTGAAGAATTTCACTGTGCAAAGTGCATTGCAACGGATACTTTATTCTGAAACACTGAAAAAATTGATTAGCTATAAATGTCAACACAATCAATAACTAATTTCTTTAATGTTGCTCAGAATGAAAATAATTAAAACAGCAAAGGGAACTGTTAGTTCTCTTTGTGCTCCTCAGGTGATGAACATTAACAAAGTCTGTGAAGAAAGACACGGCAAAACACTTGTCCTCTACAAGTGAATGGCAGGTGCTTTTCTTTTTTTTTATTCCCTTCTACCTCCTCTGCAGTACTATTTCTTAGATTTCCAATGATCTGATCTCTTTTGTTTCTATGGAATATTAATGTCTGATATTCCCTCTGTACTTTGATCTCTCTTTAGTCTTTGTGTTATTTCAGGTGATACTCTACTGGAAGATCCGTGTACTCAGACAGAAGATCTTCAAGCAATGACTGGGTAATTTCAGAAGTAATACAATCTAATCATTAATGGCCACATTGGTTTTCTTTTTTTTAATCTATTCATGCTGGATTTTCTCTGCCTATGATAAAGGAGACTTTTTCCATTCCCTTCTCTACTGAAGGGAAAGAAGAATCCTAAACCAGTATTCAGTAAAGAGCTTTGTTTCTGAGTCTAATGGTATATATCTCTGGAATTTCCAGGGCTTGTTTAGTAGAAAACTCTTTATATACCTTAGAAGTCCTGGAATGAACAATTAATTAATTTCTAACAGTTATTATTTAAAAATTTCTGTGTCCACCAAACAATACTTGTGACATGTTTGAGACCATAAATACCAGTCCAAAGGAAGAAGTTCATATACTTCTCAATCATTTATATGACACAGAGCTAGCTGTACTTAGTTGCCTACCATGATGATAATGCAAAATAAAAAAAAAAAAAAATACAAGCTGTTTCATTTGGTAAAGAAAGCAGTTTACTATCATCTGCTTGCATGTGCATTTTTTTAACCTTGCCCTACTCTAGGGAATAGTTTAATGATATCTCATTCTAAACCGCTAAAAAAAGTTCCTAATTGATAAAAACCAGCAAAAAATATTCAAGATAGAGATTTGCACTATATATTTTATAAAATTACTTTCTTGGTAATGTCACCGACTTTTCAATAATTTAAATGCTCTCAGTAATGTTGAAGCACTTATAGTTGTTGGAGATCTGACAAATGAAATGCCTCCTTTTTGTTGCTCAGTTCCTTTTTTTATAATGGTTCTATATGTGAAGCTTGAAGGCATTGGAAGCAGTGTAAGACAATGGGTATTTTAAAAATACTTTGCATATGCCAGCCACCAGCACTAAATTGTATATCACTCAAATGACAATCTATAATGTGTTAACAGTTCTATAAGACATTCCATGAAGATTTAACAATTTTATTGTGATTCTTTCAAAACACATAGCATTTTTGTGAGTTTCCATGCTCTTTGTCATTGAAGCCGGTAACTTCATCCAGTATATCTGCACTAAATGCATTATGTGCCTTTTCCACTTCATATCTTCATCCAGTATTTAATGCTGCTGTTTGCAATACTGCCAACATTACCAATGTCATCATATTTTTATGTAAGTTATACTGACAGATAATGACCTCAATTAAGCAAACAGGAAAACGTGAAAAGAATGTCATTATTAGATTAAATAACCATGGTAAATGAGTGAGTGAACATCCCATGCCTAAATCAAAGGTTTCTGTTTGTTCTGACAGAATCAAACATGAAAGTATTCCTGTAAATAAATATAACAAGTCTAATGTATTGGCAGGTATGCTTTGCAGGATAAGGTACAGAAGATCAAATTGTATAAGTATCAGCTCAGTATTGTGACTCCAGTAGTTACAATAGACCACTACAGTGGTCTATTATCATCTGATGGAGAACTGAGAAAACTCATTGGCAATAAATGATGAAAGGGAAACCAGAAAAAACATCAACAATTATTAGAAGTTTATACTGTAAAAAGATTTATAACTCATATTTTGTTTTTAAAATATGTGTGTATTTATATTTCAAAGATTATCCTTCTTTATATTTCATATTTTC
>WEKW01020014.1:0-12610 GCA_013389905.1 Sula dactylatra
GGGACCACAGGGGATGCTGAGCAGCTCTAGGGGCTATGGGGGCTGTAGGGGCTGCAGAGCAGCTATAGGGGACCACAGGGGATGCTGAGCAGCTCTAGGGGCTATGGGGGCTGTAGGGGCTGCAGAGCAGCTATAGGGGACTGTAGGGGACGATGAGCAGCTCTAGGGGCTGTGGGGACTGTAGGGGCTGCAGAGCAGCTATAGGGGACCACAGGGGATGCTGAGCAGCTCTAGGGGCTGCAGAGCAGCTATAGGCAAACGGGCACAATGATGAGCATCTATAAGGACTGCAGAGGTTCCATAGGGGAAGACAGGGGATGATGAGCATCTATAGGGGCTGCTGAGCTTCTATAGGTGACTATGAGTGGCTATGGGGGCTATAGGGGCTGCAGAGCAGCTATAGGGAACCGTAGAGGACGATGAGCAGCCATAGAGGCTGTATGTGAGAACGAGTGGCTCTAGGGGCTATGGGGGCTCTAGGGGCTGCTGAGCTTCTATAGGTGACAATGAGTGGCTGTGGGAGCTATAGGGGCTGCAGAGCAGCTATAGGGGACCACAGGGTATGATAAGCAGCTATAGGTGACGATGAGTGGGTATAGGGGCTATGGGGACTATAGGGGCTGCAGAGCAGCTATAGGGGACCATAGTGGATGATGAGCAGCTACAGGGGCTGCCGAGCTTCTATAGGTGACGATGAGTGGCTATAGGGGCTATGGGGGCTCTAGGGACTGCAGAGTAGCTATAGGAGACTCTAGGGGGATGATGAGCAGCTATAGGGGCTAGGAGGGCTATAGGGGATGATAAGCAGCTATGGATGGCTGTGGGGACTATGGGGGCTGTAGTGGCACAAGAGTAGCTATAAGGGCTACGGGGGGTCTATAGGAGCTGGCGCGGGGCTAGAGAGGGCTCTGGGGAGCTATAGGTGATGGGGAGAAGCCACAAAGGCTGGAGGTGGCCTGCAGGGGCTGTGGAAGTGCTTTGGGGCTATAGGGGACTACGGGCAGCTGTAGGAGCTGGAGAGCACCTATGGGGACCTATAGGCTCTGGGGAGGGGCTACAGGGGGTTGGTCAGGGCTGTGAATGGGCTATAGGGGCCAGCGGCTACTGGGGCTTGAGAGGGTCTATAGGGAGCTGCGGAGGAATGGTAGAGGCTGGAGAGTGGCTATAGGGGTGCTATAGGGAGCTGGAGAGAAGCTATAGGTGGTGGAGAGGAGCTATAAGATTTGGATCCGGAAGAGGGCTCCAGGGGCTGGAGAATGGCCATGAGGTGTATGGAGGCTATAGGGAGAGGTCCAGGGGGCTGTAGGGGAGCTAGAGGGTCTGGGGGAGGGGCCACACCTTTCCCTGCTGTTAACTCTGGAACCTACTGATGGGTTGGTCACGACCACAAAATGGAGCTGGAGGGGGTGGGGGGGGCAGAATGGGGCCACCCCCAGGAGAGGCCGATGTCCCCAGGGCCACCAGCTCAGGCCACCCCCCCCCACACGTCACACACAGACACACCAGCCACTCGTCTCCATCGTCCTTTATTAAAGCCGTCCCGGGAGGGAACGTCCCCAACCCCCCCAATATCACAAAATAAACCTTAAATACAAAAATAGAGCGTCCCCTCCCCTGCGGCACAGCACCCATGGGTGGGGGGCACCTCAGCTGAGCCCCACCCACCCCCAAAATGGGGGTGCCAAAGGGGTGACAGAGGGAGGGGTGGCACGGGGTGACACCCCCGGGCACAGCGCGGTGTCCCCAAGGAGGGCCACCACCCCCCAGAACGGCCCGGCGGGTTCCCGGTGACGGCATCGCCACGTCACGGCAGCTCCAGGCCGAGGCCACCGGCTGTCGCCGCGAGCCGTGGCACGGCTTAGACCGACACCTCCTCCTCCTCCTCCTCCTCCTCTTCCTCCTGGCAGATGATGGTGACGGTGCCGGCGGGATCTGGTGTCACCGGCCCCGGCTGGAGGCAGGCCTGGAGGGACACAGAGGGGACACGGGGAAGTCCCCAAACTGGGGACACGCCACGGGGTGGCACCGCGGCCCCACCTCCCTCTCCCCCAGCCCCAGTGTTGACACCGGCGTCACCCGGTGGGGAACATCACCCACCGGGGAACAGCGTCACCCGCCTCGGAATGGCGTCATCCGCCAGGTTGTCACCCACTAGTGTCCCCACCGCGTCCCCGGTGTCACCTACCAGCTTGAGCTCAGGCTCAGGCTCCGGCTCGGCTTCAGGCCCCGCTTCAGGCTCAGGCTCGGCCTCATGCTCAGCTTTAGGCTTGCACTCCAGCCCTGCTCAGGCTCAGACTCAGGTTCAGCTTTTGGCTTGGTCTCAGGCTCAGCTTCAGGCTCAGCTTCATTCTTGCGCTCAGGCGTGGCTTCAGCCTTGCCTTAAGGCTCGGTTTCAGGCCCCGCTCAGGCTTGGGCTCATGCTCGGCTTCAGGCTCGGCTTCAGGCTTGCCTTCAGGCTCGGCTCCAGGCCCCGCTTCAGGCTCGGGCTCACACTCGGCTTCAGGCCCCGCTCAGGCTCAGGCTCACGCTCAGCTTCAGGCCCTGCTTCAGGTTCAGGCTCAGGCTCAGCTACAGTCCCTGCTCAGGCTAGGGCTCAGGCTTGACTTCAGGCTCAGCTTTAGGCTTGGGCTCAGGCTCAGTTCAGACTCAGCATTAGGCTTAGGCTCAGGCTCAGGGTCAGGCTCAGGCTCAGGCTCAGGATCGGCTTCAGGCTTGCGCTCAGGCTTGGGCTCAGGCTCAGGCACCGCTTCAGGCTCGGGCTCAGGCTTGGGCCCACGCTCGGCTTCAGGCTCGGGCTCATGCTCGGCTTCTGGCTCCGCTTCAGGCTCACCTTTTTGCTGGGGCTCAGATTCTGGTTCAGGCTAGGCTTCAGGCCCCGCTTAGGCTTGGCTTCAGGCTCCGCGCAGGTCCCGCTCAGGCTCAGGCTCATGCTTAGCTTCAGGCCCCGCTTCGGGTTTGGGCTCACGCTGGGCTTTGGGCCCTGCTCAGGCTCGGGCTCACACTTGGCTTCAGGCCCCGCTCAGGCTCGGCTTTGGGCTTGGCTTCACGCTTGTGCTCAGGCTTGGGCTCAGGCTCGCGCTCAGACTAGGCTCAGGCTTGGCTTCAGGCCCCGCACAGGCATGGGCTCAGCTCGGGTTGAGGCTCTGCTCAGGCTCAGGCTTGGCTTCAGGCTCGGCTTCAGGTTAGGGCTCAGGCTCGGGCTCAGGCTTGGCTTCAGGCTCGGCTTCAGGTTAGGGCTCAGGCTCGGGCTCAGGCTTGGCTTCAGGCTCAGGCTTAGGTTCGGCTTCATGCTTAGGCTCAGCTCAGGTGATACCTGACAACAGCTTTGAAAAGAACATACGGCCTCCTTTAATTGCAGCAACATAGCTAAGGTTTGAAGTACTTGGAATACTTTATGAATACGACAGTCTTAGAACCTGCTCTATGTGATGAGATAGACGGGAGTTTTGAGATGCTGTATCCTTCAGTAGAATAAATTGGGGAAATGTACTAGAATAAGCCAGTTTAGTATCAGTAGGAATCGTGTAACCAAGCCTAAACTGAACTGAGCATGCCCAGGGACTGAGTTCAACCAGCAGGCACCGTGAGGAAGACTATCACGACCACCAGAGGACCCTGGATGATCACCGACGCGCCTGAATGCGCATTCGTTAAGGACATTTGCATGTATTAATGAGTTCCAAGAATAGTATGAACATGGAACTCATTTCCTAGTAATCTAATGAATATGTATTGGTTTTGGCAGGCCTGCGTGAGAGCTCTGGAGCTCCTGGGATCGCAGGACCTCGGCCGGCACCGAGGGCTTCTCGGGGAGGACCTCGATCCCCCGCACCCACCGAGGAGCCCTTGAGCAAAGATCACGGTTTTGTAAGTATTAAGGCATTCTTTTGGTTACCGAAGCAAAAGATCCGCAGGGCTGGGTTTAAGACCCGGGCTGGGTTTAAGACCCGGGCTGGGTTTAAGACCCCCATTTGGTGTGGGAAGGGGTTAAAGTCCCCACTTGAGACAACTAGAGAATATAACTGCAGTCGTTGTCAAAATTCCTCGTTACAGCAATTCGTTCGTGTCGCTGCTGTACAGGGGATTCACCCGCGCGTGTCATTCCTTGCGATGAAAATGGGCGTCGGATCGTCTGCGGGTGGGGGAATTTTAAGGAAATCACTTTTGTGTTGTATTTTGATGTATTGGAAACAGATTGCTGGATCCCCTGGTGGGGTTGCAAGAAAAAAATGGTTTAATTAAGTATTGTAATCAATGGCGGCCGCTATATAAATTGGAGGATGGAGAAAAGTGGCCGGCAAATGGTACTTTGAACCATAATACCTTGTTACAACTAACGCTGTTTCTAAGGAGGGAAGGAAAATGGGATGAGGTCTTGTACGCCGATACGTTCTTTACTTTAAGACAACATCCTGAGCGGCAAGAGAAACGTGGAATCCATTTGGCCCCGAACGATTCTCTGGTGTCGGCGTTAGAAATGGAGAAGCAAGAGAGGGATAAAGGGAAAGCATTAAGGAGGTGCTGTGGGGCACGTAGTGTCGGACAGAGGTGTTTAAAGCTGGCTCAAAGCGAACGGGAGGAGAACGTTAGTGGCCCCGACGTTAAAACAGGGGCTGCCTCAAAATTGCGGGTCCGAGCCCGCCGGGGCAGAGGGATCGGACAATGAGTCAGGGGAAAGCGTTTCACACATAACTCCGGTGGCGGAGAGAACTCGGAGCCGGCAGGGAGCAAACCCCGCTGAGACAAGCGGTCGGGAAGGTCGGGAACGATGATCCGGTCGTGGTGAAAGTGCCTTTTTTTCAATCGCAGACTTAAATAGCTGGAAACTCCCTGCCGGTAGCTACAGGACTGATCGTGATCGTGTGGGTAATGCTTTTGAGATGATGATTAAAACTCAGCACCCGGATTGGAAGGATATCGAGGTCGTCCTGCGAGTGTTATTTGATAGCACAGAAAGGGAAACGATTCGTAGAGCTGCAGTAACCCAGGCTGAGGGTCAGTTGGCACCGGGGTATTGCCGGGACGGGTAGAACAACACTTTCCCTTACCAGATCCTGAGTGGGACCCTAATGACGATGACGATAAATTGTTACTGGAGCAATATCAGAGGTTGATTTTGTTGGGTATAAAAAATGCTAGACCAAAAATCACAAATTGGTCAAAATTATATGAAATCAAACAAGATAGAAAAGAGTCTCCGACTGATTTCCTAAATAAATTGGAAGAAGCTGCCCAGAACTTCAGGACTTTTGATCCCGAGTCAGAAGAGGGGAGAGGCCAGTTTGCGACTTTGTTTTCCGGGAAATCCGCGGATGATATTTGGAGAAAGTTGCAAAATATACAGGGAGCAGATGTTAGAGACTTGGGAAAATTGGAGCGGGCATGGATGGTTTATAGAAATAGGGATCAGCACAAGGAAGAGGGGAATGCCAGATTAATAGCTGCGCTAGGAGGCACCTACGGTCCTCGGGGAGGACTTAGGGGTGGATTTAGACGTGGTTACCCAGGAAGACGACGTGGCAGAGGGTTCCCAAAACCCCACGTAGGAGAGAGTGTGTTTATTGCAAAAAAAAGGAGGGGGCTGGAAGCGAGAATGTCCAGCTTTGCAGAAATCTGAGGAATCAGACGCTCCCGCGATGGCTATAGAAGCGAGGGACTGAAGGAGACCGGAGGGATCTTCCCCAGCAGAGCTTCTGGTTTAAATTAAGCTGGGGGAAGATGAAACAGAGATAGAATGTTTAGTTGATACAGGGGTAACCTACTCAGTTTTAACTACAAAAAGGCATGAATTGGGATATGATACTGTAAGAATTATTGGTGCAACAGGAAAGGCAGAGACACGGCCCTTCTTTAAACCTACAAAGTTTAAAATTGGAAAGCAATGGGTAACACAGCGGTTTCTGTATTTACCAGGTGCACCAAAAGCTCTGATAGGCCGAGATTTATTAGAAAAATTAGAAGCTAAGATTTAAAAATGGGGAAGTAGAAGTAATTATGCCCGAGTCTAAATTTGTCCAAGCTTCGATGTTGTTATTGCAGGAGATTGAGCAGGTGGAAAAGAAAATCCCGGCTGAAGGCGAGAATGCAGAGAGATCCATTACCTGGGCAGGAGAGGTACCGGGGAAACCACAGAGAGCTGAACCTGTAAGGACAGACCTTAAACCAGGATCGGCACCGGTAAGATTGAAACAATATCCTATAAAATCAGAAGCCAGAATTGGGTTAGTACCTTTTATACGGAAATTTTTCACGTATGGATTGTTGAAAGAGTGGGAATTTAAGTATAACACTCCAACTTTACCTGTTAAGAAAGCTGATGGGAAAGCTTATAGGCTAGGTCAGGATTTGAGAGCAGTAAATCAAATTGTCCAAGATCTCCACCCAGCGGTAGCAAACCCGTACGCACTATTGACTGCTCACTGAACAATACGGGTGGTTCGCAGTATTAGATTTAAAAGATGGCGTTTTCTGCATCCCGCTTGATTCTGGAAGTCGGGAATTATTTGCTTTTGAGTAGGGAAAATCCTGAAATGGGGAGGAAGACCCAATACACCTGGGCAGTGTTACCACAAGGATTCAAGAACGGTCCGACAATTTTTGGAAATCAATTAGCAAAAGAACTGGAAACGTGGAGACGAGACGATAAGAATGGGATAATGGTACAGTACGTTGTCGATACGCTGTTAGCTGGAAACTCCCGAGCGGAATGCCTGGAACTGACAATCAGATTATTAAATTTCCTTGGACTTAGTGGTTATGGAGCGTCAAAGGAAAAAGCTCAGATTGCACATTTGGGTTTTGAAATCCTGAAAGGCCGGTTAAGTAAAGAGAGGAAAGAAACTATTTGTCAACTTCCAGAACCTCAAAATGTCCATGAACTAAGAACCTTTTTAGGAATGGTGGGACGGTGGATTGTTAATTATGGACCGATAGCGAAGCCCTTGTACGAACTACTGAAATCAAAGGGCCCCCTGCAATGGACAGATGAGAATCGGAACACATACATCCAACTTAAAAGGGCCTCGATGAAAGCTCCAGCTTTAGGGCTGCCTAATTCAGAGAAACCTTTTGAACTGTTCACCCGCGGAAGGCAAGCGTAGCCCTGGGCGTTTTAACCCAACGCTTAGGAGAACAGAAACGAGCAGCGGCAGAGTTCGAAGCAATTGGACCCGGTGAGTCAGGGATGGCCTGGACGTTGAAGAGCAGTAGCTGCAGCAGTATTGTTAATACAAGAAGCTCGAAAGCTTACCACGGCACAGAAACGGTTTACGCTCTACACACGGTAACTACAGTATTGGACCAGAAGGGCGGACATTGGCTGTCCCCTAGTAGAACGCTGAAATATCGAGTACTGATAGACCCAGATGATGTGACCCTAAGGACTACTGCTGTGGTTAACCCTGCCATGCTCCTCTCAGCTCAGCAGGAGGAAGGAAAGCCTGAACACAACTGCCTGCCGACCGCTGAGGAAGTTTATTCAAGCAGGCCTGATTTAAAGGACGTTCCCTTGCAGGATCCGGACTGGGAACTGTACACGGACAGCAGTAGCTTTACGAAAGAAGGAAAACGAACGTCGGGGTATGCAGTTACCACCGTCGATACGGTGGCAGAAGCACGAGCCCTGCCCACCAAAACACCAGCTCAAAAGGCTCGAGCTTTGCAGTTAAGCGAAGGCAACCGTGTAAGTATTTGGACTGATTCAAAATAAAGCCTTTGGGGTAGTGCACGCGCACGGAGCCTTTTGGAAAGGAAGAGGACTACTGTCTGCACAAGGAACGTAAAGAAGAAATTTTGGGTCTACTTGAGAGTACAAAAGTTCCTGTTGCTGTAGCTATTAGGCGTTGCTCAAGCAAGAGGAACTAAACCAGCTGATTCAGCTGAAAAGCAGGCTGCAGAAAAAGGCTTAGAGAAGGAAGTGTTAGCTATAATACCAGAAGAGAGAATCCCTCTCCAGAAAACTCCTATTTATGATAGACAGGATTTAAAATTAATTGAGAGCTTAACAACAGAAAAGCAGGAAAATGGGTGAGCAGTTACACCTTCAGGTCTCGTAGCAGTACCCCGTGCCCTTATGAACGGTTCGGTAAAGGAGGAACATAATGCCGTGCGTTGGGGAACAGAAAACTTGTTAAAGCATTTGCAAAAGTCAGTTATTAGCAGGAATATGGTAAAGATGATTAGATCAATCACAGGACGATGCGAGGTGTGTTGCAGAAGCAATCCAAAACCACAGAATAGAATTCAGTTTGGAAAAACTGTTGAGGGACAGGCACCTGGAGAATATTGGCCAAGAAAAGGGGGGCTAAAATATTTGCTGGTCCTTGTGGACACACATACAGGTTGGCCTGAGGCCTTCCCTTGTCGCATCAACAAAGCAAGAGATGCGGTAAAAATATTGTTAAAAGAAATAATTCCAAGATTTGGAATACCTCTAGGAATGCCGTCAGAGGTCCGCATTTTATAGCTAAAGTAGCTACTGAAATAAGTAGGTTGTTAAGTATCAGTTGGGATTCGCATACCCTTATAGGCCCCGGTCTAGCGGTGAAGTAGGAAGAACAAATCATACCCTTAAAACTCAGTTAAACAAACTATGTCAAGAAACCTCGATGAACTGGACACAGGCTCTGCCTTTAGCTTTATTGAGAATTAGAGTCCAGCCTTGAGGCAGACACCATCTCAGTCCGTACGAACTGATGTACGGACGACCATGCCAAACACCTGGGCTACCAGGAGAGATGCGAACACAACGGGAGAATGGTATGAGAAATTATTTAATAGCTCTCGGGAAAGTTTTGCAAGAACTGAATAAATGTTCTTATATCTGCTGACTTACGGTATCACAGGTTCAGGCTCAGGCTCGGCTTTAGGCCCCGCTCAGGCTCCACTTCCTGCTCAGATTCACAGAATCGTTAAGGTTGGAAAAGGCCTCAAGGATCATCAAGTCCAACCGCCAGCCCAACACTACCATGTCCCCTAAACCATGCCCCCAAGTGCCACGTCTACACGTTTTCTGAACTCCCCCAGGGATGGTGACGCCACCACCGCTCTGGGCAGCCTGTCCCAGTGCCGGACCGCTCGTGCAGTGAAGACATTGTTCCTAATATCCAACCTAAACCTCCCCTGGCGCAGCTTGAGGCCATTTCCTCTCATCCTATCGCTTGTTCCTTGGGAGAAGAGCCCGACCCCCCCTCACCACAACCTCCTCTCAGGGAGCTGCACAGAGCCATAAGGTCTCCCCTCAGCCTCCTCTTCTCCAGACCAAACCCCCCCAGCTCCCTCAGCCGCTCCCCATCACACTTGTTCTCCAGACCCTTCCCCAGCTCCGCTGCCCTTCTCTGGACACGCTCCAGCACCTCCATGTCCTCCTTGTCCCGAGGGGCCCAAAACTGAACCCAGCATTCGAGGGGCGGCTCCCCAGTGCCGAGCACAGGGGCACCATCCCTGCCCTGCTCCTGCTGCCCACACCATGGCTGACACAAGCCAGGATGCCGTTGGCCTCCTTGGCCACCCGGGCACACGCTGGCTCGTGTCCAGCCGCTGTCAGCCAGCACCCCCAGGGCCTTCTCCAAGGGCAGCTTTCCAGCCGCTCTGCCCCAAGCCTGGAGCGTTGCNCAATTAACCTCAGCCCATGGATCCAGCCTGTTCAGATCCCTCTGCAGAGCCTTCCTGCCCTCCGGCAGATCGACACTCCCGCGCAACTTGGTGTCATCTGCAAACTTACTGCAGGTGCACTCGATCCCCTCACCCAGGTCATTGATAAAGATATTTAAAAAGTCTGGCCCTAAAAGTGAGCCCTTGGGGACACGGCTCGTGACCGGCTGCCGGCTGGATTTAGCTCCGTTCACCACAGCTCTCTGGGCTCGGCCATCCAGCCAGTTTTTTACCCAGCGAAGGGTGCCCCTGTCTGAGCCATGAGCCACCAGCTTTTCTAGGAGGATGCTGTGGGAGACTGCGTCAAAGCCTTGCTAAAATCCAGGCAGACAACATCCCCAGCCTTTCCCTCACCCACCCGGCGGGTCACCTGGCCACAGAAGGAGATCAGGTTGGTTGGCCTGCCCTTCATGAAGCCACGCTGGCTGGGCCTGATCCCCTGGCTGTCCTGCACTTGCCTGGTGAGCGCACTCAAGACGAACCGCTCCATAACCTTCCTCGGTACTGAGGTTAGACTGACAGGCCTGTAGTTCCCCGGATCCTCCTTCCAGCCCTTCCTGTAGTTGGGCATCGCGTTGGCAAGCCTCCAGTCGTCTGGGACCTCCCCTGTTAATGAGGACTGCTGATAAATGATGGAGAGTGGCTTGGCGAGCTCCTCCGCCAGCTCCCTCAGTACCCTCGGGTGGATCCCATCTGGCCCCAGAGACTTGTGAGTGTCCCGGCGGCTCAGCAGGTCGTAAACTGCTTCCTCCTGGATTATGGGGGGTTTATTCCACTCCACGTCCTTGCCTTCCAGCTCTTGAGGCTGAATAACCCAGGGATAACTTGTCTGATGGTTAAAGACTGAGGCAAAGGCGGCATTAAGTACCTCAGCCTTCTCCTCATCCTCGGTGGCAACGTTCCCCTCCGCGTCCAATAGAGGATGGAGATTCTCTTTGGTTCTCTTTTTGTTGGTAACGTATTTGTAAAAGCATTTTTTGTTACCCCTTACAACAGTGGCCAGGTTGAGTTCTAGCTGGGCTTTTGCTTGTCTAATTTTCTCTCTGCAAGACCTAACGAGGTCTCTGTACTCTTCTCGAGATCCCTGCCCCTTCCTCCAAAAGTGGTAAACTCTCCTTTTTTTCTGAGTGCCAGCAAAAGCTCCCGGTTCAGCCAGGCTGGTCATCTTCCCCACCAGTTCGTCTTGTGGCACATGGGGACAGCCTGCTCCTACGCCTTTAAGACTTCCCTCTTGAAGAAAGCCCAGCATTCCTGGACTCCTCTGCCCTTCAGGGCTTCTTCCCAAGGGACTCTCCCAACCAGGCCAAAGTCTGCCTTCTGGAAGTCCATGGCAGTGGTTCTGCTGACCTCCCTCCTCACTTCGCCATGAATTGAGAACTCAACCATATCACGGTCACTAAGCCCAAGACGGCCTCTGACCACCACGTCTCCCACCAGACCCTCTGTTTGTGAACAGCCGGTCAAGCGAGGCACCTCCCCTGGTGGGCTCCCTCACCAGCTGTGTCAGGAAGTTATCTTCCACACGCTCCAGGAACCTCCTAGACTGTTTCTTCTCTGCTGTGTCGTATTTCCAGCAGACATCTGGTAGATTGAAGTCCCCCACCAGAACAAGGGCAACCGATTGTGAGAATTCCGCCAGCTGCTTGTAAAACGCTTCGTCTACCTCTTCGTCCTGGTTGGGTGGCCTAAAACAGACTCCCAGCAGGGTATCTGCCTTGTTGGCCTTCCCCCTCATCCTTACCCATAAGCACTCAACCTTATCATCACAACTGCTAAGCTCTATGCAATCGATACACTCCCTAACATACAGAGCCATCCCACCGCCTCTCCTTCCTTGCCTATCCCTTCTGAAGAGCTTATAGCCATCCATCGCAGCGCTCCAGTCGTAAGAGTCATCCCACCATGCCTCTGTGATGGCGACTAAGTCGTAGCTATCCCGCTGCACAATGGCTTCCAGCTCCTCCTGTTTGTTGCCCACGCTGCGGCCATTGGTGTAGATGCACTTGAGCTGCGCTATCGATTTCACCTCCAACCTCAGCACACCACCCCTACGCTCCTCTCGAGTGGGCCTGGATATATCCCTTTCCCTCTTCGAACCTAGTTTAAAGCCCTCTCGCTGAGCCCTGCCAACTCATGTGCAAGAATCCTTTTCCCTCTTTGAGACAGGTGAACTCCATCTGCCGCCAGCAGGCCCAGTGCCATGTAAACCTCTCCATGATCAAAAGAACAAGAGTTCCTCCAATGGCATCAGACTCTGAGCCACGTGTTAATCACAGGAGTTTTCTTGGTCCTTTTGGTATTCTTCATCCCTTCCACTGACGGGATTGAGGAAAACACTACCAGTGCTCCTGATCCTTCCACCAAACACTGCAGCGCCCTGAAGTCCCTTTTGATCACTCTTGGGCTTCTCGCCGTAACCTCATCACTGCCCACCTGAATAACCATTAGCGGGTAGTAATCACAGGGCCGTACCAGACCAGGGAGTTTCCTAGTAACATCTCTGACCCAGGCTCGAGGGAGGCAGCAGACTTCAGGCCCTGCTTCAGGCTCGGCTCCAGGCGCCGCTTCACGCTCGGGCTCTCGCTCGGCTCCAGGCGCCGCTTCACCCTCGGGCTCTCGCTTGGCTCCAGGCCCCGCTTCACCCTCGGGATCTCGCTCGGCTCCAGGCCCCGCTTCACCCTCGGGCTCAGGTCTCACTCAAGCCCAAGCCCAAGCCCCGCTCAGACTCAGGCTTAAGCTTAGGCTCAGGTTCAGGCCCAGGCCCAGGTCCCAGCCTCGACCCCGGCCCCACTCATGCCCAAGCCCAGGCCCAGGACCCGCTCAAGCTCAGGCCCAGGCTCAGGTTCAGGTTCAGGTTCAGGCTCAGGCTCAGGCTCAGGCTCAGGCCCAGGCCCAGGCTCAGGCCCACAAACCCAGGCACCCCCCGCCGCGGGCGGGGCCAAGGGCAGTCCCCGCCCCC
>WEKW01020014.1:13788-27330 GCA_013389905.1 Sula dactylatra
TGCCCCCTCCAGCCCCACGCCCAGGGTCTCCTTCCTCCTCTCCCCAGGTGACGCTGGAGAAGGTGCTGGGAATCACCGCCCAGACCAGCAGCGGCCTGGCCTGCGACCCGGCCACCGGGCTGCTCGCCTACCCCGCCGGGTGAGCCTCCGTGGGGACCCCCGGGAGCCCTCCACGCCCCCCGACATCCCAGCTGGGGACAAAACTCCCCCCTTCCTATCCAGGTGTGTCGTCGTCATCCTGAATCTCCGGGATAACACGCAGAGACACATCCTGAACACCTCCAGGTACCCCTCAAACACCTCCAGGTACCCCTCAAACACTTCCTAGGCACATCCAGGTATCCCCTGAACACCTCTAGGTACCCCCCAAACACCTCCTGAACACCTCCAGGTACCCCCCAAACACCTCCTGTGCACCTTCAGGTACCCCCGAACACCTCCAGGTATCCTCCAAACACCTCCTGAACACCTCCAGGTATCCCCCAACACCTCCAGGTACCCCCCAAACACCTCCTGAACACCTCCAGATATCGCCAAACACCTCCAGGTATCCCTCAAACACCTCCAGATAGCCCCAAACACCTTCTGAACACCTCCAGATAGCCCCAAACACCTCCTGAACACCTCCAGATACCCCCAAATACCTCCAGATACCCCCCAAACACAGGCCGTGCCATTTATTGGGTTCAAGTATGACCTTGCACAGCTTCCAGTATTTTTCCTCCTTTCTCCTCCCAAGAAAACCTCAGTTTTCCCTCTGGAGGAGCCCAGTTGTTAATGAAATCCCAATGTTTTCCAGGAAAACTCTGAGCGCGTTGGCCTTTTCGCCCGATGGGAAGCTCATCGTCACCGGAGAGGTGGGTGCCATTTATTTATAGTCGCCTACACCCCAATTCCAGCTCTCCCGGCACCAGCAGGATGGAGTATTATCCCTCCCCTCCATTTTTGGGGTTTCCTACCCAATTTGGGACGGCGCTGGGAGGGTGGGAACACCCTTTAGGGTCAGAGGACACGGCGCGTGGCCGCGGGGGCTGGTGGGAGGGGGAAAGCCGCCGCCACGCCGCCGTTTTCCCCCCCGTAGAACGGGCACCGACCGGCCGTCCGCGTGTGGGACGTGGAGGAGCGGGCGCAGGTCTCAGCGTTGCACGGGCACAAGTACGGCGTGGCTTGCGTCGCCTTCTCCCCCAGCGCCAAGTACCTGGTGTCGGTGGGGTACACGCACGACATGGTGGTCAACGTTTGGGACTGGAAGGTGAGCTCCGGCCAAAACGAGCCGGAAGCGGCTTGAAATTCCCCAAATTGGGGGGGGGGAAAGGCCTTTTCCATCTTTTCTCACGGTCCCTCACGGCTCTGGACTTTTTGGGGGGTATCGCTTATTGTGCACGACCTGATCGCACCTTTCTTTCGGAGCAGAAAGATTCCCTGGTGGCGTCGAACAAGGTGTCCTGCAAAGTGACGGCCGTGTCCTTCTCCGGGGACAGCTACTTCGTCACAGTGGGGCACCGCCACGTCAAATTCTGGTTCCTGGACTCGTCGAGGGAGCTGAAGGTGAGGGGGTGCCCTTTGCCAGCGCCGTCTCATGGGGCGTGGGCGGCCGATGTAGCTGAACCACGGCTGGACGCTGCTTAAATCCTCGTCAGCGAAGCCGATGTGATGCAGGAGCGGGAGGTTTCTGTAGAAAGAACCGAAGAAATGCCAGGTTTTCCCCCCAAAATTCACGCTGTGTCATTCCTGAAAGTTGCTTTGCTCCGGTCATCCGGCGCCAGACCTTGAAGCCGTGGGTGCTTCAGCTCAGCCCGGAGCTGGGGAAGCTCCAGCCAGCGAAAGGTCCCTCTGCCGGGGAGCACGTGCAGGCACGGGGACGCTGCCGGAGGGTTGGGAGCCATTTCCTTCATTAACACTCATTAACGTCGGGTCGGGGATGCTGCTTTGCTTTGCAGATCAATGAGACGGTGCCGCTGGTGGGACGCTCGGGGTTGCTGGGCGAGCTTCACGACAACGTCTTCTGCGGCGTGGCCTGCGGCCGAGGGCAGATGTCTGGCAGCACTTTCTGCGTCTCCTCCTCGGGACTGCTCTGCCGCTTCAACAAGAAGCGGGTGCTGGAAAAATGGATCGTTCTGAAGGTGGGTGGTGGGGTGGGGATCACCCAGAACCCCGCAGGGTGAAGCCCACCGGCAGGGACCTTACCCGCTCTGCCCGCAGGTGCCGCTGGCGAACTGCCTCTGCCTCAGCGAGGAGCTGATTTTTTGCGGTTGCGCCGACGGCGCCGTGAGGATTTTCCAGGCTCGTGACATGCGTTACCTGAGCGACCTCCCCAAACCTCACCCCCTGGGCGTGGATGTCACCCAGGTCCCCCCACCGAGGTACCGCGGGGCCGAGGGGATGGCAGGGATCCCCCCCCCAACCCCTCCTCCCAACCGCCCGGCGCGGCTTTTGTCGCCGAACCGCTGGGTTTCAGACCCCACAGCTCTCATCGCTCGGCCTGCGAGCTCGTCTCGATGGAGGTCTGAGCTGAGATGGGTTTGATGGGTGCCCGATTTCACCCGTGGCGAAGGACGGCGTGGACGGGAGGGTGGTGGCAGGCTTACGGGGGGGCGGGGGGTCCTGCAGCTTCGTTTTCGTCTTCGTTTCGGGGCTGCGCATTGGGATACGGACGCCGTTTCGTTTGCAAATCGAATCTGCCTCCGGCGGAGCGCTCAGTGGGCTCTGGAGGGGTCAGTCCCCCAAAACGCTGTGGCCTCGGGATGTGACCTGACTCCGTCTCCCTCTCCCCAAAGGCGGCCGGACCTGGTCTACCCCGACACCATCGCCTTGGCCTACGATGCCTGCAACCGCTGGCTGTCCTGCGTCTACAAGGACCACAGCGTCTACGTCTGGGACGTCGGGGACCTGCGGAACGTCAGGAAGGTGTGGTCGGACCTTTTCCACAGCTCCTTCGTCTGGAGCGTCGAGGTGAGGGCGAGTGGGTCCCACGGGGGCGATTCGGGGCACCCGCAGCCCTGCCTTCCTTCCCCCCCCAACCCTGACACGTCACCCCATGGGTGCAGGTGTACCCCGAATTCGAGGAGCAGAGATCCTGTCTGCCTCCCGGCTCCTTCCTGACGTGCTCCTCCGACAACACCATCCGCGCCTGGACCCTGGAAAACAGCTCCGCGTGGCCTGTCCAGGGCAGCGCCTACAGCACGGTACGATGTGGGGGGGGTTCGTCCCACCTCCCTGCTCAAGGCAGCCCCCAAAACCGCGCCATCAGCTGGGGGAGCTCAACCAGCTCCCTGTGCTCTCGTCTTGTGGAATTTGCCTCTAGAAAACGAGGTTGCTGGAGAAACGAAACGGGGTGGTTCCTGTCGGCTTCTTGCCGCTCTGGGTACAGAGCTGCTGCCCGAGCGGCGATTTTTAGTGGGTCTTGGTGATTACAGCAAGCCTGGAAGCTGCCTTCTGTTCTCCTGCGCTCACTGTTTCTGTCCAAACAACCAAAGGACACAATTGTGCTTCTCAAATCCTGGTGTTTCCTGAGTGGGAAAGCGTGGAAAAATAAAGTGGGGATGTTGGAAGCAGTTGGGTGACGTGGGTGGGCTCGGCTCCTCCCCAAAAAACCGCCTGCGCTCTGCCAGGGGCCTGATTGTCCCCTCTCCTCCCGCACCAAGACCCTGCTGAATGTCGTCTACGTGGACAACAACACGCAGCACCTCCAGGACTCCTCCAGCACGCCCGACCGAAGCGAGAGCGTGGGTCACCTCGACGTCAAATCCGGGGTGCGGGTGATGCAGGTCAGCCCCGATGGGGAGCATTTGGCATCGGGGGACAGAGGAGGAACCCTCAGGTACGTGGCATCGCGCTCGGCCGAAAGCCGAAGGAGGATGGTGGCGGTTGGGTGCATGGGTGGGCTCCCCACCACTCGTTTTAGCCGCTCACCTTTCTCCGTGAGCACCTCCGAGCCCCCTCACCACGTGCCGACGGCGTTCCTGCCCGCCTTCCCTGGTTATTGGGGGCCAAGCCGACAGTGCGCTTCCCTCGCAGGATACACGAGCTGCAGTTCATGCAGGAGGTGGCTAAAGTGGAGGCTCACGATTCCGAAGTTCTTTGCTTGGAGTATTCAAAGCCAGAGACCGGTAAGGCTTCGTCCCGACGGTGACGTCGGGCATTGCCAGCGAGCCTTAAGGCTCAGCTTCCCGGTGACCGGCTCTTACCGGTGGGAAAGCTTCTCCTTCACCAAACGAGCTGAGGCATCCTGAAAAATGAGCTTTGCAGGGAAGGGTGTCTGCTGGGAGCTGGAGACAAGCCCTGGGGTTGGGGACACACAGCTCACCCAGCTCAGCCTGTCCTGGGGGTAACCGTTCCCTCCAGGACCTGTGCAACCACCTCCATTTGCTCTCCCTTTAACGCCCCGCCTAGAAGTGGTTTACATCAAAATCTTTGCAGGGAATGACAGCAAATACACCATTTAGTTAATAAAAACCTTCAGCGCGGCGCCGTTTTAACATTCTCTTTTCCGACGGCTCCAGGAGCAGCGCTGCTGGCTTCGGCGAGCAGGGACAGGCTGATCCACGTCTTGAATGTAGACAAGAACTACAGGCTGGAGCAAACCCTGGACGATCACTCCTCTGCAATAACGTCGGTGAAATTTGCTGGTAGGTGGATGAATTGCATCCAAATTCCCCCCGTCGGGCTGCCCTTCACCTTGTTCTGCCTTTCTCTCCGGATTTACGTACCTAAACTTCAACGTCTGCGTTAGCGGGAGCTCCCCGGTAGAAAACAAGTGTCTCCGGGCAAAGAGCACGGAGCCATCCATTGGAGGGGATCCATAGTGGGGGGATCCCACCCCTGGATTGCGTCCAGTTCTTAAAATAATCATTTTTTAATGGATTTATTCATAAATAATCATTTTTTGCATTCACTCGGTGGAGAATCGGAAACGGACGCCATCTCTGATCCGCCTTTCCCTGTGCTCTCTTCACTCAGGCAACGGGGACATTCAGCTGATAAGCTGCGGCGCCGATAAAAGTATTTATTTCCGCAATGCTCAAAAGGTGGGTTAGCAGCTATTTCGGGGGACCTGCTATTTCTCCCCAAAAATCTGACGGGCGAGAAGGCAACACGGCTCTCCCCCGTCTCCCCACAGCTCCCGGACGGCTTCAATTTCATTAGGACGCATCACGTCGCCGAGAAAACCACCTTGTACGACATGGACATCGACATCACGCAGAAATACGTCGCCGTCGCCTGCCAGGACAGGAATGTCAGGTTGAAGGAGCTTTTCCGTGCCGGCTCAGGCTAAATCCGTGTCGGGGACACCTTTTTCCTTCAGGCTCTGGTGTCCCTGGGGGGGTCGTTGCCGGCTTCACCGCCTCCCGCTCCTCTCGCAGGGTGTACGGCACGGCCAGCGGGAAGCAGAAGTGCTGCTATAAGGGCTCACAGGGTGACGACGGCTACTTGCTGAAGGTAAGAGGGTGATTTTCGGTTGTCAGGGTGTCCCCAGCAGCTCCCTCGGTGCAGGGAGGGGGGCTGCAGTGGGGCAGGATCGTCGGCAGTGCTGAAGGGCTTGGGGCTGAGGCGATGGCACCCTCAAGGGAAGAGCTGCCATCCCGAGGGACCTGGAGACGTTGGCCAACGTGAACCTCGTGAGGTTCAACGAGGCCAAGCGCAAGGTCGTGCAGCTGGGTGGGGGCAATCCCCCGTCCTGGCGCAGGCTGGGGGATGGACGGACGGACGGACAGACGGAGAGCAGCCCCGTGGAGAAGGATTTGGGGACGTTAGTGGGTGACAAACGGGACGTGAGCCGGCAATGTGCGCTCGCAGCCCAGAAAGCCGGGCGTCGAGGGAGGGGATTTGAGATTTGAGCCGCGTCCAGCTCTGGGGTTTATAGCACAAGGCGGACACGGACTTGCTCGAGCGGGTCCAGAGGAGGCCACGGGGACGGGACGGGGCCGGAGCAGCTCCGCTGTGGAGCGAGGCTCAGGGACTCGGGGCCGTTCAGCCCAGAGAAGAGAAGGAGACCTTCCTGCGGCCGCTCAGTACTTAAAGGGGCTCGTGAGAAAGATGGAAAGAGACTTTTACCAGGGTCTGCAGGGACAGGGCGAGGGGCAACAGCTTTAAACTGACCGAGGGGAGGGTTAGGCGGGACGTAAGGAAGAGATGTTGTACCGCGAGGGCGGTGAGACGCCCGGCGAAGCTGTGGCTGCCTCATGGTGGGAAGTGTTCAATGTCAGGTTGGACGGGGCTTGGAGCGACCTGATCGAGCAGGAGATGGCCCTGCCCGTGGCAGAAGCTTGGACTGGGTGGTCTGGGAATGTCCCTTCAAGCCAAACCCTCCCTGCCCGGTTCCGTTTGCCTTCCTACCCGCGGCCGAGCCTGACCCGCCGCTCCTCTCCCCCAGGTGCAGCTGGATCCCTCGGGCACTTTCCTGGCGACGAGCTGCTCCGACAAGAGCATCGCCCTCATCAACTTCCACTCCGGGGAGTGCGTGGCGAAAATGTTCGGCCATTCAGGTTCAGTTCCTCTTGAAAACCCACGAGGTGCTCAGGGAAAGAGGGGAGATGCAGAGGAGAGCTGCTGGGAAGCCCCCAGCGCCGTGCCTACCCCTGCATGTCCCCTGTTCGGCCGTGAAACCCCCCAATAAGACCCCCACGCACCCGCTATGTCGCTTAAATCTCCTCAACGAGCACGGGGGTCGTGGTCCTGACAAGCAACCCCTCGCGCGTCCTTTTCTTTGGCACAGAAATAGTCACGGGGATGCGGTTCACCTACGACTGCAAGCACCTCATCACCGTCTCAGGAGACAGGTAGGGGTCAGCAGACCTAAAAAATCATTTGATTTATGCCTCACCCTATATGCCTCGCCCTATATGTCTCGCCTTATACGTCTCACAAGCCACGAAGGGAGAAGAATTGGCTTTTGAGAGCGCTGGGTGGGATGTACGCACGAGTGGAGGCAGCACTGGAGGGCTCGGGTGGATTAAGTTAATTGAGGGATTTAACATAAAGCTCCCCGTATCCAAAATCTGGGGGCAACCTGACCCCTCCCACCCATCTTTCTACCCCCAGCTGCATCTTTATTTGGCACCTGGGCCTCGAAATCACCAGCAGCATGAAGCAGCACTTGCTGGAGCTCAACCTGCTGCAGCCAAAGTGGGCGAAGGAGCCCGGTCCCCCAGCGCAGCTCAGGTGTGTGGGGGGGAAGCCCCTCGCCCCCATGACCCACCCTGTTTTTGGCTTTCAGGGTGGGAAAAGCCCCTCGCCCCCACATTCCACCCCGTTTTTGGCTTGTGGGGTGGGAGGGAGCCCGGCGGCCCCGCTGTTCTCCCCTCCTCCAGGAAGGAGACCTACGTCACGATCCCCGGTGGGATGGCAGCCCCTGGTGCTGGCGGAGCTTCCGACGAGGAGCCCGAGGAGGAGCGGGACGAAGCCTCACCCCTGCAGACCCCCTCCAAGGAGGACTCGGAGCCGCGTGCGTTGCGGGCTGGGGTCCCTCTGCAGCCACAACCCGTTTTTCTGCCCGTCTTTCCTCCGAGGGCTGCGGCACACGGCGCCGCTCCTAACCTTGCTCTCCCCTTCCAGCTCCGGCGTGCATCCTAACCAACGGCAGGCTGCCCATGTGGGCAAAGAGGCTGGTAAGTCGCGCAGCCGCACCTAGAAATGTAATTTAATTTAATTTAATGGGACTGGATGAAGATCCCTTTGCTCCAACTCCACTGGATTCCCTCTTTTTTCCTCCCTTTCCAGCTGGGAGAGGTGGAAGAAGGGGACGGGGCGGCCACCAGACCCTGGGGGAGCTACCGGCCGCAGGGGCGATGGGCAGAGCGTGCCGAGAGGGACCCCATCAAGACCCTGCCGGAGGCGGATCCCCCCTACTTCACCCCCCTCAAATCCCACCTCGAGGGCGACACGGAGCTTGAGCCTGGCAGCCTGGAGCACCTGCTTTCAGAGGTCAGTCGCCTCAACCCCGAGCTACGAGGGGCCGGACCCTGCACCCTCCATCAGCCCTCGCCGGACTCCGGTTTTTAACCGTCCCGGGAGACACCCTGCCCACCAGCGCCCGTCATTCCGGGAAAAATCCGGCTACAGACATCAGCTCCCTGTCTCCGGCAGGCGGAGAGCTCTCCCAGTGACCTCACCGAGGATTTCCAGGTCTCTGAGCTCTTCCCGGATGAGGAAACCAACGGTGGACTGGAATCGCCGGATACAATCGGGACCTGCTTGGAGGAGCCGTGCGTGCCGGAGGCGAGCAGGTTGGTGCTGGCCAAAGCCAATGGCCGGGCGGGGAAGCAAACGCTGCGTTTCACTATTGGTGTTAAGCTAAGCTCTCCCTGCTAGTTCAGGCTTTGCTTAATGCCACCACGCCGAGTCCTGGCTCATGCTGAGCTCCATCGCACCCTCGTCCCCATCGCGCCCTCTTCCCCATCGTGGCTTTTCCTTTCAAGCCAAATTTCAGGGTGTTTTGGCAATGCCGGCAGCGCGGAGCAGGATGGGGCTCCCCAGCTCACGCTCCAGTCCGGCCCCTAAATCCTCGTCGGGGGTTGGAGGAGGGAAGATTTTCGTGTTCGACTGAACCTCGTCCCAACCGATCCCCCGAAGGCGGGCGCACACGTTCCGACTTGGGGCGATGGCGAGTGCAGACCCGGCAGCGGCATCCGGTGCTTGGCCGGCACCGACCCGCTCGCTTCCCCCCAAGGCAACGCGTGCTGGAGCTGCCGCTGCGCCCCGCGTACCCGGAGGAGCTCGGGATCGGCCGGGAGGACGCCCCATCCTGCGTTTCGCTCTGCTTGGGAACGCTGGCGCCTTGCTACCAGCCAGAAGGTAACACCGGGAGCACCGGCTTTGCCAGCGCTAAACCCTGAGCAAAGAGCCCAGGGATGGATTTAGCTCTTGGCAGGGGCGTTGCAATAAAAACCGCCTGGTGCCAATGTCCGTCACGGCGGGCTTTCCTTTCCGGCTCCGTCCCGGCAGACGAGGGCTCATCGGGCTCCGCCGGGGAGGTGGAGGAGCTGGAGGAGAACCCGCCGCCGAGCAGCTCCCTGCCCCAGACCCCGGAGCAGGAGAAATACCTCAAGCAGCACTTTGAGACGCTGGCAGACGCCGAAGGTAAGAGGAGAAACCGCGGGCGGACAGAGCCGGCGCGCTCGGCACGGCCGATCCGGGTGGATCGCAGCGATGGCTGAACGAACGCTTCCCGACTCGCGGCCGCAGAGAAATTTGACGGCTCCTTAAAGGATTTGAAGCCGCCCAAACCTGGGGATGAGGATGAAACCTTGTTCTTGAACCCGCGCTTGAGCATTTCAGCCCGGTTCCTCTCACGCTGCCAGAAGAACAGCAGGTGGGTGTCGGGCGGTGTGTCCGTCTGTCTGGCTGTCCGGTGGGGAAGGTGTTTCTCGCTCCTGACCCCTTCTCTTGTCCCGCAGGTTGGCAGCTGCAGTCCCCCCGCAGGCAAAGCCCCGGCCGCAGAGCCCTGCCCATGCCCCGGAGCCGCTTGGGGACCAGCCAAAAACATCCGAGGAGCTCCAGCAATCGGAGGCGAGTCGGTTTCTGCCTAAAAGAGGGGAAAATTTTGGGAGAAACACCCAAACAAAGGCATTTTCCTTTTTCGGGCTGGACTAAGCGGTGCTTCCATCAACTTTTTAGAAACCGCCAGATGAAAAACCGTGGGAAACGGGAGACGAAACAGGCTCCGACACTGGCAAACCCACGGGTGAGTGTTTGAGGACGACGAGGGGCTTCCTTCACCCCAAAACCCCCTCCCAGATGGGGATGAGGCAGTTTTTTTGTCCCTTCCCAGAGCGGGGGACACAGCTCACGGCGGCCGCCGAGCCTGCAGGACCCCACCTCCGGGTCGAGACCTTCACCACGGCCCTGCAGCTGCTGCGGACGCGCTTCCAGGAGACGCTGGGGCTCTACGACGAGGTCAGTGGCTCCCAAAGTGGGGGGAACCCCCGATTCACAGCGTTTTGGGGAGGTCGTTTGCTTCTTCCTCCCTTGGAGGACCAAGCGCTGACACTGTCTCGTGCAGCATCCTCCCAGAGAAGCCGGCGCCTCATGGCTTAGGCAGACGGACTCTTCGCTGGGTAAAAAACTGGCTGGATGGCCGAGCCCAGAGAGTTGTGGTGAACGGAGCTAAATCCAGCTGGTGGCCGGTCATGAGCCGTGTCCCCAAGGGCTCAGTTTTAGGCCCAGACTTAATATCTTTAGCGATGACCTGGATGAAGGGGTTGAACGCGCCCTAAGTTTCCAGATGACGCTAAGTTGCGCGGGAGTGTTGATCTGCTGGAGGGTAGGAAGGCTCTGCAGTACGATCTGGACAGGCTGGATCGATGGGCTGAGGTTAACTGGATGAGGTTTAACAAGGCCAAGTGCCGGGTCTTGCACTTGGGTCACAACAACCCCACGCAACGCTGCAGGCTTGGGGAAGGGTGGCTCGAAAGCTGCCCGGCGGAGAAGGACCTGAGGGTGCTGGCTGACAGCGGCTGGACACGAGCCAGCGTGTGCCCAGGTGAAGTTTAACAAGGCCAAGTGCCGGATTTTACACGTGGGGCACGGCAACCCCGGCTTTACAGACAGCCTGGGGAGCGAGAGGCTGGGGAGCAGCTCTGCAGAGGGGGACCTGGGGGGTTCTGGTCGACGGCGAGTTGAACGCGAGCCAACAGCGTGCCCTGGCAGCCGAGAGGGCCAGCCGTGCCCTGGGGCGCATCGAGCACTGCATTGCAGCCGGCCGAGGGAGGGGATTGTCCCGCTCCGCTCTGCGCTGGGGCGGCCTCACCTCGAGCGCTGGGGCAGTTCTGGGCGCCGCAGTGTACAGGATATAAATTATATAGAGGATAGAGACGATATTAAGGATATAAAGCACCTAGAGAGTGGTCCAGAAGGAGGGCCACAAACTTGGGGAAGGGTTTAGAGGGGAAGCTGTACAAGGAGCAGCTGAAGTCACTGTCGTGGTTTAGCAGCTAAGCAGCACCCAGCCACTCACTCGCTCCCCCCACGCTGCGGGATGGGGGAGATAATTAAAATAAAACAGTAATAGTAATAATAATATAATGAAAAGGAAAATAATGAGAGGGAAAGAGAGGTGAAACCTCGGGAGGAGGGAAAAAACCCAAACCACAAGCGCTGCAACCGCTCACCACCCGCCGACCGACACTGCCGGTCCCCGAGCCGCGATCGCTGCTTCCCCCGGCCAACTCCCCCCAGTTCATGTACTGGGCATGACCTCACATGATATGGAATATCCCTTTGACCCGTCTGGAGCAGCTGCCTTGGCTGTGCCCGCTCCCCTCCCGGCTTCTTGTGCCCCGGCAGAGCACGGGAAGGTGGAAAAGCCCTTGATTAGTGTAAGCGCTGCTCAGCAACAACTAGACCATCAGCGTATTCTCAACGTTATTTTCATACTAAGCCCAAAACACAGCCCTGTAACAGCTACAGTGAAGAAAATTAACTCTATCCCGGATAAAACCATGACAGTGACTTGATTTGTTCAGCCTGGAGAAGAGGAGGCTGAGGGGAGACCTTATCGCTCTCTGCAACTGCCTGAGAGGAGGTTGTGGTGAGGGGGGGGTCAGGCCCTTCTCCCAAGGAACAAGCGATAGGACGCGAGGAAATGGCCTCATGTTGTGCCAGGGGAGGTTTAGGTTGGATATTAGGGAAAATGTCTTCACTGCAAGAGCGGTCCGGCACTGGGACAGGCTGCCCAGAGCGGTGGTGGAGTCACCATCCCTGGGGGAGTTCAAAAAAAACACATAGACATGGCTTAGGAGGCCACGGTGGTGTTGGGTTGACAGTTGGACTTGATGATCCTAGAGGTCTTTTCCAACCTTAATGAGTCTATGATTCTATTCTATGATTCGAAGTTGCGTTGGGGAGGTTTAGGTTGGATATTAGGAAAAATTTCTTCACCAAAAGGGTTGTCAAGCACTGGGACAGGCTGCCCAGAGCGGTGGTGGAGTCACCATCCCTGGGGGAGTTCAAAAAAAACACATAGACATGGCTTAGGAGGCCACGGTGGTGTTGGGTTGACAGTTGGACTTGATGATCCTAGAGGTCTTTTCCAACCTTAATGATTCTGTATTTTGGGGGTCAGACCCCAAAAAACCCCTCCCCTCGTGGCTCATCTCAGAGCCGAGGCACCAGGGGAGTGTTTTAACCACCCGGCAAAGAAACGGGCTGATGAAGGGACCCCTCTCCCGCAGGTGACCCTCTGCGCCGAGGCCACTGAGGAGGATCTCTGCCAGGCGAGGACGGCGCTGGCCGGCCTCTTCGGCTGGATAAAAGCGGAGCTGCGTTCGCGTGCCGTGACCCGCCCCGCCAGCCCGGCGCCGCCGCTGCCACCGAACCCCGAGACGCTGGCACTGCTCCGCGCCTACTCTGACTCCCTCATGGAGATGGTCCGGAGGAGGCTGGAGGGCAGCAGCCCTGAAATGCTTTAAATCAAGGTATTGGGGTGCCAGCCCCCCTTCCTGGTTAAATTTTGGGGGTTTAGGCAATTTTCTAAGTTTTAACCGGTTTTGGGGCATATTTTTTCTCCGGTTTCCATATTGCCCCGCTCCGAGCCCCTCAAACACCCAAAAACGCCCCGGCAGCCGCATGCCCTCCCAACCCTGACCCCATTTCACACCACCGGTAGGGGGGCAGAAGCGGCCGTCGCTGTCGATTTTAAAGGTTGTTAAAAGAATAAACGCCTTTGAACCAAAACGAGGGGTTTTGGGGTCAGCGGCTTCAGCACCCGACGATCTCACTGGGACCCACGAGGCTTTCACGTGGCGATTTGGGGTTCGGTGAGGGGATGTTTGGTGGCTGGAGGGTGGTTCGGGGTACCCGGGGGGGGATTCGGGGCCCAACCAAGCAATTTGGGGTATGGAGGAAGGAGATTTTGGGCAAGTTGAGGTTTGACGAAATAATTTGAGACAAAGTGGGGGCAATTTGGGGGCATGGGGGTGTGATTTCAGGAACCCAGAGGACAATTTGGGGCCTGACACAGCAATTTAGGACACCGGGACTACAATATGGGTAACTGGGGGCACTGTGGATGCAAACTGGGGTCCAGTGGGGCGAGTCAGAGCCTGGCGGGGGCATGTGAGGCTGCTGAGGGGTGATGTGGGGCAACTGGGGGGCAACCTGGAGCACCAGGGTTACAACTTGGGGCCCACTGGGGACAATTTGGGGCCCCACGGCCGCAATTGGAGGCCCGATGGGGCATTTTGGGGTATCAGGGATGCGATTTAGGGCCCACTGGGGACAATTTGGGGCCCATGGGGACATTTCGGGGTACCAGGGATGCAATTTGGGGCCCAGTGTGAAAATTTGGAGCCCTGTGGCTGCAGTTTGGGGCCCAGCGGAGCATTTTGGGGTACCAAGGATGCGATTTGGGGTCACTAGGGATGATTTGGGCCCCGCAGCTGTGACATCTCCGAAGGGAGACAGCCCCCCCTCCAACCACGCGCCCCCCAAACCCCCCACGCAGCGCCGCTGCCCCCCAGAGCCGTCCCCCCCACACCCCACAGACCCATCCTGCTACCGAAAAATAACCATTATTGGCAGCGAAATGCCACCCCGGTGGGGACG
>WEKW01020015.1:3080-53555 GCA_013389905.1 Sula dactylatra
GACACGGGGGGGGTTTGCAGAGGACACGGGGGGGGTTTGCAGGGGACACGGGGGGGGTTTGCAGAGGACACGCCTGCCTGCGGCTGCGTGAGGATGCGAGGACCCAGAGCCATTCCTCGCCGAGCTGTCCCGCTCAGACCTTTCCTGGCCCCTCGCCTCCAGAGTCCCCCCCAGGAGCATCAACGCAGCCTTTGCCAAGCCGGTGATTCCTCCCTGCCAAACCTGGAGAGCTTTGCTTGGGTTTTGGTCTTTTTTGGGGGATCCTGTCAGATTAAATCCTAATATTGTGAGTATTGTCAGCTGACCCCTACAGCCCGCAGGACCCTGCTGAGCCATTTCTACACCTGACCTGCAGCTCCTGCTTGGCTCCTGCTGCGTTTTAGGTAGATGGTTGCTCCTGGAGGCTTCAGCTGAGGGTGAATCGGCCGTGTCCCTAGGCCAGCGGTTGCACTGGGAAAAGAAATGAACCCCTCAAACTTCCTTTGAATGTAAGAAATCATCTCTGTCATTTGCCTCTTTTACGCACAATTATTTTGTGTTTTCTTTAATTCTCTCAGTAAAGACGTTGTTATAGGTCAACACTGTTCCGGTAACAGGCGATCCTGTGTAGAAATATCCCATCGGATGACAAAGTACAATCTCTGCAATCTGCCTCCCAGTGCCTTTAATAAAGCGCTGTTGATTCTGCATAATACTGGTCTTTTACTTTTTCAGGAGAGCTGAATCAAAACCCTGTGGAACTCTAAATGTATTATGTTACTGATTTCCTTTATCAACAGATTTTGTAACTGTATCAAGAAAAATTTATGAAGTTTGAGAAATCTCTTTTCCACGGGGCTGTTTGACATTTGTCTCATCCCCTGGTTCCTCCCTGCCGCTGCCCACCTCAGCCAACCCACGGGCGATGCTGGGGACGCAGCTCCTACCACTGCCCATCGCCGTCGCTCGTGGTGCCGTCTGATTAAACATTAAACCGGCTTTTCCTGTCTTCTAGTAATTCAACAGAATGCCAAGATTTATTAAAATCCATTTTAGATCTTCTGAAAACTTCCCAGCCTGTTCTCTCAACGCTCTTGGGAGAAAGTTCTCTAGTCCTACCAATTTCACCTTTACACTTAATAGTTGCCGTTCCGCATCCTCCCCCACCCCGGGCGGAACACTGGAGCCTGTTTGTCTCCAAATACACAAGAGAAGTATCTGATGAATAAATAATTGTGTGTCACTTCTGCTTCATGACTGACAGTTGCGCTGTCATGATCTGGTAGTGATTCACGTCGGCGGTAAAGCTCCTTTCTTCCAACGTGACTAAAGAATTCCTCCTTGTTTCGCTTAAACCTTTTGGTTGCAGATTTATTTTAGCTGATCCCATTAGCTTCTCTTATCAGCCGTGTGTGTGTCCCAACTGCTACTTCCAATATCCGAAGTCCTGAGTTTTAATTTTTTAATTGCAATTTTCGGTTCCCCTCTCAGCAGGCCTGACCAGAAGCGTGGGGCACCAGGAAAGTGCTCTGCCCTTGCTCCTGAGAATCAACCGTGCTTCTGCATTTACGCTTTTCCCCCAGTTGCTTTTGTCCGTGGATGCTTTTGGCTCTGCTGAGCTGGTTCGCACCAAAGGCGTTAAACTGGGCTGGAAGCGACTGCCCCTGGACAGCCACCAGCTCTTCCCCTGCCTTCAGCTCCTCTCAGTCCTTCTGAGTGAGGCCAAGCAGAGAATTTCCCCAAGGTGACAGCAATATTGTTTCTGTTAGAAAGTTATTATCTTTAATTTTTAAAAGCACCAAGCAAATGTCCCTGAGATTGCAATCATCCATGATAGAGCACTTTTTCTCGCTACTCATTATAGGTAGGTATTTAAGGAGCTGCTCATCCTGTTCCTCTGTCTGGCTGGTGTCTGTAATAGATTCTCATCAACAGCCCATCTTGCAACTGAACACTTCTCCACGGCGTTCTTGGTCCAGCTCCGCGGTGCTGCCAGCGGCGCCAGCGCTGGTGATGGTGTCTCTGCAGCGGCTGCCAAGCTCTCCATCTGCAGCCGCGCTGACCTCCCCGGCAGGCGGCCGCTCCAGCCCACCCACCCGGCAGCCCCGGCACGGCCCCCCGCGCCGATGCCGCCGCGCACGGCTCTGTCCCGGGGACGGTCCCTGGCTCCGGCATCACAGCGAGGAGAGCCCCGGGATGACGGTGTGCGGATGGGGGACCGCCGGCGTGGGCTGGGGGTGATGGAGGGGGGGACAGGACACGGCTGTAACAGCGTGGGAGGCTGGGGGAGCTGAATGGGGAGCGGTTATTTGCTCTTCTTGGTATCAGAGCTGGGAGGCATCAAGTTAACTTGTGCGATGGAAAGTAGATGATGGAGACATCCAAGATGACAGTGATGGGTGAAGGTGAAGAGGGAGCAGTTCTCCTTTGAGAATATCTGGTGCAGGTTTAACAGCCCTTCCCCTCCACCCCCAGAAAGCCTTTCCACCAGGACAGCACTGAGGAGGGACAGGCCACGTGCCCGGCACCGGCAAATGCCTCGAGCGCGGGGCTCTGCGAGGTGTCACGTACGATGCCCCAGGCATAACCTCTGACTTGGGAAATCCCTGAACGTCGGCTTGGTGAGGGATGTATTGAAGAAGCATTAGTTACTGTCCTCTCATAGAGATGGAAATTAGGCTAACTGGACCCTGGGTCTGCTCCAGACCCATGTTCTTGTGGCACGTGGCCAAATGCCAAGAGCCATAAAAAGCTTTCTGGACAGAGAGGGGTCCTAGGCCACTGCCAGCTGGGGCTGCGCCTCCAGGCAGCCGTGCCTTCGGATCTCACGGCTCTTGGGAAGGCGTCCGGAGAGGAGCCGTGCTTCAGCTCGCTGCCACCGGCTCTGCTGTGAGAAACTGCCGCTTTGAACAGGAGGTGCAGAATTTACCCTCCTGGGCTGCTGCAGCATTTATCTGGGCAAAAATCCTGTCTTCTGGGGTGGTGTAGAGAGCTGGTTCCCACATTGCCTGTGAGCAGCACGTGATGAGTGAAATGTATGCTGTGAACAGCTCAGAAACAGGCATTTTATTGCTGCATAGGCGTGGTGCAGAGTCTGTCATCTCAAGAGCTGTTACTGTTTAATAGAGGTGGAAGTCTGAATTTGAATGAGGCTCAAGTGGGGTTTTTTTCCCCGTGCAAGGTCACTATCTCCATTACGGCTGTGAGTAATTAGGGATGGCTAATGAAGGCTGCAAGCCGTGGCGCTGGGGCTGGCGGCTGGGAGCGTAGCTGTGGTTTGGGGGAGGATGCCCCACAGATTGATGCTGGATCCTCTCTCCCCGCTCCCCGGGGAGGTGGGGTGCTGGCGCGGGCTGGCCGGGAGGTGCCAGCGGATGGTGTTTGCCGAGAGCAGCCAGGGAGCAGGGAGAGACGCTCGGCTCTGCTGCCGAGAGTTACGTGGCCTTTGGTAAATCACTTCCCTTCTCTCTGCATGAGTTTTGCCTTTTGCAATGTGAGGCCGGGTGGATTCATTAGCGTTCGTCTCTTAGGCGGCTCCTGGAAAGGCACACAGCACCGTTGTCGCTGGTCCGTAGGGTGAGACCCTTCCCTGCCCACCGGCACAGCCCGCCTGGACCACGCGGTGCTCCTTGGCACAGTGGTGGATAAGGGCAACGCTCCAGGTGTGGAGAACCTGTGAGGCTCTCCAATTGCCCGTGCTATCTGGGATGAGGTGAGACAGCCACGGCATTAAACTTGCTCAGTGCTTCTCGCGTCTCAGTGGCTACTTTTCGCGTGGATTTCACCATGGATTTTCAATGAACACAATGTGCACTTCATAAATAGACATTAACATCCTTTTTCAGGAAAATCAAAATTGCTCCTGAAATGATACAAATGCGCTAACCCGTAAGTGTAGGGGGGTTGCTCAGCCGCTGCCCGAGGGGTCCCGCTTGGCGGGGGGGTTAATCCCTGTCTCACCTCGGCGATGAGTGTCTCTGGCTGACTCACGGCCGTGCACTGGCAGGATGCAGATGCAACGTATCCGCTGTCATTAATGCGCATCAGCGCTGATAGGTGCTGAGGGTGAGTTAGTCAAAGACAACCGAGGGGAAAGGTGCCCACCCCGTTTACTGAGTCACTCCGAAGCACCCGCGGGGAGACGGGGAGCAAGCAGGGAAGCGCAGCGGGGTGTGAGCAGGGCTGCGGGCTCGGCAAGGGTTTTCCGCACATGGCTGCGATGCTGGAGGAACCAGGGAGGGCTCCTGCCCGCCCGCCGCCCTGCTCCCCCATCGGTAAGGGCTGCAACTGTGCCGCAACAGCTGAAGCTCCCTTCAGGTTTTTAAATGAGACGTGGAAGCAGATTCCTTGAAGCTGGTGTTTGACTGCATTTTGGGTTAGTGCCTGGTGTGGAGAAGGTGGCTCCGCATCCCTTCCGAACGGTTCATGGGTGGGTTTGCTTTGGCTGACGCTTCAGGCTCAGCACCAGAGGTTTTCTGTAGCTTTCCTCTGGGGTGAGGCAGCCCGGGAATGCATCCATTGCCGCTCGCTCTGCGCAGTCCCACCGCTCGGGCTGTAATGAGCCGTGGCTCGCTTGGGGGGACCGCAGCAGCGGGCGTCTCGAGATACGTCTTTGATTAAGAAGACACCTGCTGCGATAAAGAATGACAGTGCCGGGGTGACAACTGGTGTCTTCTCCCTCGGCTTGTGCGTGCTGACAGCTCTGCGGCGGCTCCGGGGAGGAGAGGTTGCGCAGCCTGCGCCGAGGAGGAGCAGCGGGCTGCGTCACCGCGCGGCAGATCTGTTACACAGCCGCCGGTGTAAAACACCGCTCGTGTCACGGGCCGGTGGGTCAGCCCTGGGGACTCGGGCACGCTCCCTGAAACGTTCTTATCTTACATTTGTGTCATCTTTTAACCATCTGCTCGCAGCTGGTATTTAACAGTATCTTCAAAATTAAAAGTTCAGGCCAGGGTGTGCTTCATGCTTTAAACTGTTCCACGTCCTTTGGAGTGGTTCTATCGGAGACAGAAGCACATGGACTTCCCACGGTCGCTCTCCGGGCCGGCGGCGCGCTGCGTGACGAGCAGCACACCTCTGCCCGGCCACGGGCTTTCCTAGGTAAAGCTGTTGAGCGATGCCTTCGCTTGCCTGGTCCCGTCCCTCTCTTGTCCGAGGTTGGGAGGATGCAGAGCGGCTGGCACAAAGACAGGTCTGCTCGCCTCCTGAGAAACACGAGGACAAAGTGGGCTTTCTGCATTCGGCTTAGCTCACGCTCCACAACCAGAGGGGAGCCAGCTGCCTTTGGCAGGATCAGAAAACCCGGCCGGCCTCCCTTAGCAGCTCTGCCTCTGGGCCAGCGCCGGCAAAAGGGCCAGACCGTAACCGAGTTGCTCTTATGGCAACCTGATGTTTTGCATTTGTTTGACATCGTTGGTAATCAGGCTCCCAGAGGCGGGATTCCCGTGCTCAGCGCGCCCGTGGCAGGCAGCCGCAGCAGCAGGGCTGATTCGCCATCATTTAACCACCCTCTCAGTTCCAAGGGTTTGCAAGGATGTTAACACTAAAACTGCCGCAGTCTGTTCCTCCATCCCATCCTTCCCCGTCGCTTTGGCCGTGCTCTTCCTGCTGCCCCCCTGCACCGGGGCTGCTGCCGCCCCGCGGCTCACTTGTTCCAAGGAGAAGGGGTGGAAAGGTCTGCTCACAACAGGGTTTTTCTCCCTTTTGAAACATGTGCTGGGACACCTGGGCTTTGCTTGTCTCCCTAACCCCTGCAAAAATCACTTGCACGCTGGGTGAGTGACTGCATTTGGCAGGCTTGAAAATATCGGGGGTTTTCATAGTCATCATGAGAGGCAGGAGAAATGATTGTGGCTGCTGGACGGGTGATATCGCGTGATGATTTTCTCAGATATTGCCTGTTTCTTATCTCCTGACACCACAATCTGTAGACAAACCTGGTGCTGTCGGGCTGCAGAGGATGGCTTAGCCATTCCCACGTCAGGTTATTGGGAACTGTGTGGTTGTATCGTACAGAGACAAAGAGAGTCATAAAGAAATGATAAGGCGGGCAAGGGAAGGCAGCGGGCAGGCGTGGGAGCAGGAGCAGCACCTCACTGCCATCCCGCCGGCGGTTTGCATTGAAGGAGGAGGACTGGGCTGGGACAGGAGCCCTGGGGTGGGCGCAGGGAGCGGAGGGGGGTGTGCGACCCCCCGGCCTTTCTGGGGGCTGCTGGGAGCCCGCGGGGGGTGTTGGCATTCACAATACACCCCGCGGGACTCGGGCGGTGGAAAGCAGGGACAAAAGGCAGCATTTGGGGGTGACGTTTGTGTTTGTGCCTCTTGAACGCTCACATTTCCAATTTCGCTGGTGATTTGGTAATTGTCCCCTAATTATACCGTTACTCTCAGTTCATGCCTGGAATCACAAGGGGAGGGGAAAGCAACCCCCAAAGAGGCTGCCAGCAATGCCTTTTAAAGTATTCCTGATTTTAACGTCTTAAAATCAGTGTTGGCTTACACTGCTGGCACCTTCATCGAGCCGCTCATGCCCTGCAGAGCTGCCCCTGGTCCCAGGGATGGCACCTCTGTCCCCTGGAGAGGCTGGGCTCCCTCCTGACAAGGGAGCAGAAACCCCTTGGGACAGGGTGGCCGGTGCTCGGCCGGCTGTTAAGGACCAACTTACAATTCTTTTTTGCAGCTGTCAGAGTGCTTTGATGCATCAGCATCAGCAATTGCATCACACGTCGTCGTCGCATGAGCAATTGCAAGGGGCTGCGAGAGTCACCGCCTGCCTTCCCTCTGGGCTGCCTCCTGCCTGACCCCGACCCTGGGGCTGCTTGCCTGGCCGGGAAAGGTCACTGTCACTGTGCGAGACACACTGCGATCTCGCATCGACTTTCCCTGCCACCCTGAGCTGCAGCAGCCCCAGCTTTGCCTTAAGAGCCAGCCGAGGCAGTCGTTTCTGCCAGGCTGCGCAGCATCCTTGCCAAATCCTCCATTTGCCTTAACAGCCTCGCTCAGCTGAGCAAACCTTATCGCAGCGCAGCAGCTGTGCCGCGCGGCTTCACCGCCGAGCGGCCGGCGAGGCTGCCGCAGAGCGGGCCGGGGGAACGGGGACCCCGTGAGGCAGCGGAGCGGGGGCCCCTCCGGACGGGGACCGGCCGCTCCCCCCGCCAGCCCACGGTGCGGCGGCAAGCCGGCTGGCTGCTGACGGTGTCTGGAAGCCTCTCGCAGCCCCGAGGCTCCTTCTCTCCGTGCCGGGAGAATCTCTTGTCATTCTGCAGCACGCGTCAGCCAAGGATGAAAGTGTTTTCTATACATTAGTCTTTGGCCTTCCCTCCTACGTGAAGAGCTGAAGAAGGACAGGAGTGATTACGCCTTTCATAGGAAGTAGGAAAGCTGCAGCCCGTGGTGTGAGACCTCTTTGCTGGGGGAGAAGCAGAAAACGGGTCTTCTGCTTCTGTCACCGAGCCATCGAAGTGTGCTCCGGCGAGGGCACAGGGACGGCCCTGAGGCCAGGGGGATGGATGGTTTTAAATAATTATCTACCCTGCACGTTGCCCCAGCCTGCCCTGATTCCTCCTGCTGCTGCGGGAAGCCCGAGAGCTGCTGCTGCCCCCCAGCCTCAGCCGGCAGCAGGAGGAGAGCAGGTCCCCGCTCCCGGGCAGGGGCCACCAGCGCATCCCCTCGGGGCAGAGGCACCCCCATGGCTGAGCTTCCGTGCATCCCTATAGACATCTGCCGTGTGGCTTTCCTGTTTGTCCTAGCTCGCTTGCGGCTGAAGTGAGAGACAGACGTGTCGGCGCCTCCACCCCTGAGCCGCACTCCCGCAGCGCAGCCCGTCTGCAGGCGGCGAGCGCTCGGCCCCGGGGAAGGAGCGGTGCGGTGCGGCGTGCTGCGGGGCGGGGCGGGGCGCTGGCGTGCGGGACCGCTGCGGCAGAGCGGCCCTCTCTGCCCATGCAGACATGCAGCGGCCACGTCTGTCACGGGCGTTTGGTATGTGTGAGCTGGTCTCCGTCACCTGCGGTTCAGTATGAGCGCGGTGTATGTAAAACTGCAGCGTCTCGGTGCGTACGTCGGGTATCGTGTCCGTGCCGCTCACCGGAGGACCTCGGAAGCAGCCCTGGGTCTTAAGCAAGGGCTTTTCAGGATTCGCGAGTTCAGTCGCTCGTTTAGAATTTTTTTGCGTTGTCAGTTTGGACAGACCTCCCCCCGCCAGGATGAGGAAGTCTTCCAGAAAATAGGAGAAGCAGAACGTCCCATCGGCATCCCGAAGCTTTGCCTCTTGGGGTCCAGGATTCGTTGCAATTAGCCGCGCTTGCAGTGCAGGCTCTGGCAGCACTTTCGGCCGGCTGGGCGGCAGCGCCGTCACCTCCCGCGCAGAGCCTATTTCCAGGGCTGTGCTCAGGGCTGTGAAATCCCAGGCTCTGCACAGCTCCAGCTGAGCACCCAAAATGAGCAGACGCTTGTGATCTGCATCTCTTCAGTCCTCCACTACCCATCTGTAAATTGGGGATAACATCACCTGTCCCAGCTCAACACGGGAGCCGGAGGAGGCTCCGAGATGCTCCCATGCTGCTGGAGCCAAGCGGGGAGCCCCTGGAGGGGGAATAGCTCCCTCTTGGCAGCAGGCGAGGTGAACGAGGGGAGCACCAAGGGCAGCTAACGAACACAGCTCCGGCAGAAAGGTTGCAACGATGGTGCCCGGAGGGAGCTGGCAGAGGCAGGAGTGGGCGAGGGAGGGGAAGCGATAACATAGCAAATGCTGGTAACCCAACATACACGGGGCTGGCCCCAAGCCGCACAGCCGGCCCCAGCCCCGCAGCCCTGCCCTCAGCACAGCTTCATCACCTCCTTTAGCCAAAACGGCCGGTGCCTCATCGAGAGCCGGGCAGGTGCGTGCCATGAGCGTTAACCAGGCTGGAGCTACCGGGCTGCAGCTGGGACAGACCCGTTAAAAGGGCTGCCACGGGGCACTGGTCTCCTTGCAGGGACGTGCAGCGTGGGCTGAGCAGTGCTGAGGGTAAAGCGATGGACCCCAGGCACTGAGCCTGAGCTGGAAATGGGGGAACGAACCCGTGGGGGAGCCCCAGGTAAGTGCTGGGGCAGGGGGGAGCCGGGGCCGGTGTCGGCAGTGCACGTCCTGGGAGGCTTCCTGCGTGCTTGGGGGAATCTTGTGCCTCCGGCAGGCACAACCCCTGCGGCTCTCCGTGCTGTGCCGTGGGGCGCAGCCCTGCTGTCCTTGAAGGCGATGGCAAAACATCACCTGGCTTCAACAGCAGCAGGATGGGCTCTTCTGTGTGATTTAATGCAAAACAGGAAGGAGATGGAAAGCATTGGCGTGAGCTGTGAAGCTATTTGCTTGCCCATCCGTCTCAGGGTTTCTTATGTTTTTCTTCTCTACCCCTTCAAATCTCTATTTGGCTGCTGCTGCCTTTTGGAAGGGCAGAGCTGCGTGGGAACTGGGGTTGTTTTGAAGCCCTGGAGTTGTTCTAGCGAAATATTTTGTGCTTTGAGCCAGATTTAGGAAGCTGGGGGAAGGCGAGGCTGGTTTTTGACCAAGGTAATGGGGCGAGCGACCTGGGGATGTGTGGGGCAGTTTGCCTGGGTCTGACCCACGTGAAAGCGGAGCAGGTTCATGGCTGGCAGCGCGGTCCTGTTCCCTGCCCCGAGGTTATCTGAATGCAGAGCCTGCAGTGCTGGGGCTGCCGCATGGGCAGGGGAAGCGAGAGCCTTAAATAGAGGAGTCCCACATGCTGCCTGCGGACAGGAGAGTGTTTCAAGGGCCCAGGGAAGCTGGTTGCAATGTGTCGGGGTCTCTCGGCGCTGTGACATCCCGAAGTAGATGGGTGATGGACCGGATGCGCCATCCTCACCACTGCCCCCGGGCAGGGAGCAGGCTGCCTGGACGGCAGCGCTGAGGAGTCTCCAATGGCAAAGCCCTCCCGGAGGCAGCGGGGCAGAGCGAGTGCTGTGCGATGGAAATTGCTCTGAATTTCTGGAAAGCTTACCAGGGCGTAGGTAGGCATCTTTCACTTCTTGGAGCGGGAAGGCAAGGTTGGCATCACTCGCTCATTCACCAGCAAAGTCCTCTCCTAATGCTCAGTCTATGGGATAGGCCCTTCTTGTTCTCCCAAAAAAGCCAAGAGTGAAACTATGGTGCTACTCTTGAATATCGCTTTTCCCCATCTGGGGCGTTGGAACCGGCTTCCCGGGGCTCTCTTCCCCTCCCGCAGATGGTGAGGAGGCGGCTCTGCCTCCCGGCAGGCAGCGAGCTAAATCCACGGGTGCTGGATGCGCTGCGGTACCTGCGACAGCGAGCGGGGCTGCGCCGGCCCCTGACCCTGGCTTTCGGTGAGCAGAGCAAGCCTGGTGCCAGCCGGGAAAGTGGGGAGCTGTGCCTGCAGGCTGCCAGCACCCCTGCTCCTGCACCGGCGGATCTGCAGCACGGTGGCTATCGAAATCCCCGAGATAAACAGGCTTTGATGGATCGAGTCCCTTTTAGTGCATCAGCTGAAAACTTCAAATATTTATGTCGTTAGGGAGATGTGACAGAAGTATATATATACGTATAAAAAAAAGGCAGGTGCTTGAGTGGCAGTCCTGTATTTGAAGTTCAAATACTTACCTTCAAATCAATGCTATAAAAGAGGAAGAAAAAAATAAATTTAATATCACTTTTGCAAGGGAAACAGCCTGCTGAGCCTCCTCCCAGGCTAAATGTGCTTTAAAGATTGACTGTGCAGCTGTAAAAACTATTGATGAACTGTAAACATGAAAAGATGATCCTGTTCGTGGCCTGTCAAAAGCATTAGGTTGGAAATGCTCTGTGCTCCGCTCCAGCATGACTCACAGAGTCCTCAGCAAATGTGTTTATTTGTAAAGATCCTTATTTCAGAAATAGTGACCTTTTTAATGCCTCGTGCAGTGAGCTTGGAAATTTCAAAATTGCCTTTTGGCAACTTGCTAGTCTTGCTGAAGCTCTGACAGCGCTTTCCATGGCGATTTGCATATTTTTAGCCTTGATATTCTGCACTGTGGGGCTCCTTTGGAAAATGATTTGCTTTTCGCAGCCCTCAATGCAATTCGGCATCTGCAGCACTGGGCTGAGATCAGGCTGTGCAGAGGGCACGGAGGGATTCGCTTGCTCGCCTGTCGGGCTCTTCACCGCACACCTTCCGAGCCTTCTGCCTCTTTGAACCTCCCTGGCTTTATTAACATCGTCCTTGAAAAATGGACTCGCAGATCTGAGCAGCTGCTTCACCTTAAAATAGGGAATAAAAACTTTGCAGCTGTTATTCCAGGCTGCTGTGCATCAAAGCACCAGGTTCGCTCCTTCGGCCACCGCGTTCATCATCCCCTGCCGGGCTGCCCGAGCTCGGGGTCCGCGCTCGCCGGCACGAAGCCGCCGCCGCCAGCGCTCCCGCAGTCTGCCATCGGTTGCACCAAGGCAAATTTGGTGACCGGCGACCTTGTCGCTCTGTGTCCGTGGCCTGTCCCCTTGTTCCAAGTCCCCGCTTGTGCCACCGGATGCCGGNAGGGCGGGCAGCCGCAGGCGGGCACCCCGCCGCTGCCCTGCCACGCAGCATCTCCATCCTCGCCGTCCTCGGGAGCCTCCTGGCGAGGCGTTACGCGTCGCTGTTAGTTGCTCAAGCGGCTCCTTCGACATGTCTCTTCAAGCTCTGGGATGGGAATGTGCTGAATGCGAAACGCCGCAGTTGTAAGAACAGTTATTTAACGTTTCTCGGTCCTGTGACTAACACTTCTGCCATTTGTGTTTGGTAACGGGCCATAGCATTGCTCCTTTCTGTTGTTGTTGTTCATCCTAATGCATTGGGGAAAGATGTTTGGATGGTTTTTCTACTGTTTGCATCCTTTATCAGTGCTCTGCAATTTCTAGTTGCTGATTTATATTCAGAGTTATGAATATCTCCTTTCCTTTTTTGTTGGGCATGTTTTTATTTTTATAGCTGTTTACATATTAGCCAGGCAATTTTTAAACCGATGCAAACTCCTGTCACGGTTATGAGTTTGGGGGTAAAACGCTCTTAAATCATTCTCTATTTGCAGTCGTGCTTTTACGCTTAAGTCCGTTCTCCTAACTAATTTGGCTTATAATTGTTTTCTGCTCTGTGAATTGACCTTTCAAAGCACCAAGAATATATGCCAGTGCCTTGGACTTGCCTCTGTTTGCCCATAAGAAGTGTAATCAAGTCATGATTGCTTGGGCTTGAGCAGCAACTAGTTTTTAATTCTGTGATCCATTCCCCTTCAGCTGTCAACACGGAGTCTAAAATAGCATCCCCTGCGCTAGATGCCACGCTTCAGAGCTATGAAATGGTCATTTATAGGTTTTTAGAAATTCAGAGGACATTTTAATACTGGCGAAGTGAAACCTCCAGCCTCCCATCATAATGCAGCTTTCTCTCCTACTTATAATAAGTAGGTGCTTAAGCAGCCCCTGGTATGGTCTGGCCTCTGGCACAGCTCGGGGTTTGAAGCAGACACCAGAGCACGCTGTATCTCTGGATCGTCTTTGGTTAAACAAGTTGCCGGTAATTCAGACAGAGGATCCCAGGTTTTTACACTCTTGACCCTTGTTTTTCCCCACCTGGTCCCTTCGGGGCAGGTTTTATCATCGGTTTTCAGCGTTCTGGCCATCTTGGTCTCTGTAGGGCTCAGAAATGCCACGTGGGTCAAACTCACTCCAACAAACGAGCGAGTCCGGATTCTTCTGTTCATTTTCCCAGCCCGAGGCCGGGATGCGCAGGCAACTGAAGGGCTGCCTTTGGCTTTCTCGGTGAGCTTTGCTCTCACCATCTTGACGCTGTGCCGGAGACGGGCTCGGTTGTTCCCTGGTTCCTCCCTCCTCTTTTCCTGCTGGTTTGAAGCCTCCGCGTCGCCGCGGGAGCGGTGAGCTCCAGCCCTCTCGGGCGCGTTCGGGAGCTGCCGCTCTCCGCAGCAGACGCGCAGCTGCGTGTGAGCACCCGCTGAAGGTTCGCTGACACAAGGCACAGCGCTGGGCCGGGGAGGCGCTGGAGGCTGGGGATGGACCGTGTTAATGGGAAGCCTTGGTTATTCCACAGGCTGCAGAGATGTGACACGGAAATGGAAGTTATAGACGCTGTGAATGATGCTTTTTGGAGGAGCTGATCAGCAGCCTGGCAAGGGGTGCCAGCCTTGGTTTAGTCCCGCATCCCACGTCCACGAGGTTATTCGGTGACCGGAGTGGGCTGATGAGGTACGATGGCTGCAAACACGATGGAGCCAGGCTAGAGGTACGCCAGCAGCGAAGAAGACCAAAAAACCATTATAGCGAAAGAGCAAAGGAGAGAAAAAGGCATCGTTTGATGCATGGAAGTTGTGTCCAAATAAGAGAAACAGAAAAGGGCATGAATTTTGACAAGTTAAATGAGGAGCCGTTATAAGGCAGGCAGAAATGATCATGAAGGACAACTTGCTGAAGGCATAAGAAGCAATAATAAAAATCTTTACTCTCAAACACGTCCCTGGCTGCCGTAGGGGGGTGTCTGGCAGGCGGCTGCGGCTCAGGGAGCGCCGGGGGCTGGACGTACCCGCTCAGCTCTGGTAAGGGGGTGCCAGCGGGGACCCCCCAGTGCTCTGCCCAAAGCGTTATCGAGTCCCAGGGAAGGATGGAGCCGCGGGCAGGGGACGAGGTTACTCAGCAAGGTCTGCAGCAGGGACCGCAGGGCAGCTCTGGCTGGAGGGTAGAGCGGCCGATGGCGTTTGTGGACGAGGACAGAAGGATGCACCAGTTCTCAGCAGCGATGGGAAGGGGATTAACCCAAGCCCTCCTTCCCCAAAAGGGCGCAGAGCTGTGTGAGCCGGGCTGTGGTACAGACCTCCTTTCCCCACGTCCTGTTAGTGAAAAGCTTTGTGATCCAGGAATCTCCCGGAGCTGAGCTGGCTGCCTCTGTTACTGATAGCTGAAGATGAGGCTAGAAGGCAAACCCTTCCCAGAAGCTCATCAGTTAACCCAAGTGAATCTAAAATGTTCATTGAACGGGCGAGAGCGGGATCCTGCCCTGACAGTGCGTCTGCGCGGAGGGAGGTCCTGGCACCTCGGGCACGGGGATGCTCAGCTGGGGCCGGGGCTCCCGCTCCTGCCCCGTCTCTTACCATCAATGTCTCTGAGCAGGCAAACAAACAAAAGATTATTAATTTTTTAATTGTTAGAATTGTATCAGTTTAAATGGATAAATTCAATCAGTGAAGCTCATTAATTTCTAGCACATGGCTTATTTACGGTGATTTTGGCTGCTCCAGCACTCATCTCACTATCACAGGAATGTCAATTACCTTTTAAAATAAAAATCAATGTTTATTCACCGTTAAAGATAAAACGTGGAATCGTTTCCTTAGACGCGCCGATGAGCGCTCTCCTCCGCAGCCCCAGCCGAGGGCTCCCGGCGCTGGCGGCTGCCCATCGCCGTCAGCGTGCCGCGGAGGGGACGGCAGCGCGTTGGCCCCTGCAGGGAAGGGGCCACCCTGGGCCCCCCGTGCCCACCGCAGCCCCCTGCGCCTTCCTACCCCATCCTGGCCAGGAAAGCCTGGCATCTTCCTGGGAGCCGGGTTTGCGGCGGGGCGTTTCCCTGCCATGAGCTCCACCGGTGTGGAAGGATGGAGGGCGGAAGGAAACCCAGGGGAGCGTGGGGGGAGACCCTGGAAGGCAGCTCCAGTGCATTATCTGATTACTTTTTATAATGAGAAAATCAAAGCTAAACCCTTAAAGCAGAGTGCTAGAAATTACCCATCATTTTCAAGCTTTTTTCCCCTTCTATTATTCAGAATTGTTTTGCTTTTCTGAACTGCCTTGTGTAGGTTGCAACAACCCCACAGATTCCAGAATGGGAGATGATGAGTCACTGTCAAAATGTAGATTTTTTTTTTAATTTTTTTTTTTCCTTTTAGCAGCGCTGAGGGAGNGGCGCTGGCCTCGGCGTCCAGCCGGCACCGCAGAGCCCACCTCGGCCGCCTCCTCGCCGTTGCGCTCGTTTCGTTTAACTTGGGGTTTTTTCCACTGTTGTTTTTCTTTTTTTTTTACAACAGGAGAAAANTTGCAGGCTAAAACTGGCAGGAGCTCCCAGCCCACCCGCGGGTGCGAGTGCCTGGGCTGTGCCCACGACGCCCCGGCGCGTCCCCCGTGGGGATGCCCACGCACGGAGCCGGGCGCTGCTCCCCAAACCCCGNAAACCACCACCGCAGAGAGGGGGAGAGAGTGTGAAGTAGTGATGGAGCCAGATTATGCCGGTAGCCCGGTGGGAAGCTGGTGTGGGGCTGCCAGGGCGATGGGGATGTGCCGGGGGGGGATCTCGGTCCTGGGGAGGAGGATTCGTCCCGCTGGCCGGCGGTGGGGAGCCCAGCATCCATACAGAGTAGCACAGAGCAGGGGGCTTTTTTAAACCAAGGCACGGGTTTTGCCTTAATTCAGCAGCTCTCCAGCGGAGTTTAAGCAAACAGACGGATGTGTGGAGCGGTGACAGCCTGTGGGCTGAGGAGTCACAATCCGATTTGGTGGTGAGGACCGGTGTTCACCTGACTCCCCGAGGTTTCCCTGGCTTCGGGAGGAGAGCAGACCCCTTCCCAAGGCGGCTGCGTTGGGCAGTGTCCTTGGCTTGAGCAGCTCTTCCAGCTGGGTCGCTCCGAGCCGCGGGTCTGGGGTGTCCGTAGCCATTCCACCAGCCTTCCCTGATGCTTTTCGAAGCTGCTTGCGCCGTCTTTGAAACTGGGCTGTATTGAAGACTTTGCGATGTGGGAGGTGAACAAGATGCTGGGGGGTGGCCGGGCCCCAGCAGCCCTTCCTGGGGAGCCGGGACAGCCGCTGCCACGCGGGAGCTGCTCGGTGCCAAGCTGGCTGAGCAGAGCCCCGCGCGGTGGCCGCTGGTCTCTGGGGCTTCAGGCCTCCGTCGCCCCGAGCTTTGCAAGCTCACGCCGGGGACCTTATGCAAAGAGCCTCAGGATCCCCCACTGAGCGAGAAGCTGGGGAAGGGAAGGAGTAAAGATGCATTTCTTTCCATCTCTCCAAAGCATCTGGGAGGTGGGTGGGAGGTAAAAAAAGATGAGCCCTGAAGTTTTAATTCCTTGGAGATATTTAGGTATCTTGCTCTTGTTACTCAAGGGAGTGCAGAGCCTGAGCATCTCTGAGGATGTGCCGCAGGCTCGTACCCCAGCACTTGCCAGCTAAGCTTGGACCTCTGTTTCTCCAAGGAATATTAATTTTCAGATAATTTAAACCATAATGACGCCAAATGGGTTTGGCGTGACGAGGTATCTTTAGGAAGGCCATTACTGTAAGCCACAACTTAGGAGATAACTCACTTGAATTTCTCAGGAGGTGCCGAGAGCTGAGGGCTGAAATGTGACCTTGGCCCAGGACTTCTCCTCCTCCTGGCTGAGCCAACCAACGTGAGGGGAGAGAGGAATTTTCTTCTCATTTAAGAACAGCGTTAGCTCATCTTCACCAGCCTGAGTCTCAGTTTGCCCACTGAGCAGTAACAACCAGAATAGTCCCTGGAAAACTGTTCCACTGGATGAAAAGTAATGAGATTTTAAAACCATAACTAGAGCTCTTCAGTCTTCTGGCTCTCTGGGTTAGGATCGATATTCTTAGCCGTATTTCCATCATCGGGAGCATCGTACTTCCCTTGCAACCGCTTCCCTGCCCCCCACAGCCCTCCCTGGGGAAAAGGGCTTTGAGAGGGAAAAGACCTGAGATCAAATCAATTAATTGCCTTTGCATTCTCCAATAAATGCAGTGCAGAGAGTACGTACATGGAAATACAAACGAACTAAAGCAGCAGCGACAAAACCCTGCTGAAACGAAGCATTACCCTGTGTAAGGCAGCCCTTGTCTGGGGGAGAAGGGGTGACTCGCAGGAGGCAGGCGTTAGTCACGTTATTTAACGTGCAGCTCAAGGATGCTCTGATCTGGCGGGGATGAGAGGGATCGAAGAATCACGCGGAGTGCAGGATGAAAAACAGCCCTGCAGGAGGGGAAGGGATGCCTTGACAAAACCAGCAAGTACAAAAATGTGTTTTATGAATTCATATCTTCCAAATTAAATCTGATGCTACCTAAAAGGCAGGGCTCGCTGCAGCGAGCCTGGGGCTATTGGGCAGGGACGCCCTGCAGACGCTGCACGGTTGATGGTCCCATTGCCATGTGCTTACACATGGGAAATGCCTTGGAAGGTTTGCCAGCTGAAGAGGCTGGGGAAGCTCGGGGTGCCCCCGGGCCAGCTGCTTGCCAGAGGGTGGCCCTTGGATTAAAGCGGGACCATTAAATCAAGAGCTTGAACGGAAGCTGGCAGAGGCTGGTGCAGAGCACGGAGGGATGCTGCTCTGCTGCCGGCCGAGGGCTTTGCGTCGGCTGCGAAGGACGAGCGTGGAGCAGGCACCTCGGGGGAGGTCACACCTAACCGACAGCGCTGCCCCTGCCGTGGCAGGGTGCCCCCGGCACCCCCAAGGCAGGGGGGCCAGGGAGAGGCTTCGTGCAGGGCTCAGATGGTTCCCTGAGCCGTGGCCCTGGGGTTCAAGTGTCCGATACTCAGGTCCGTTCTTGCAGCCGGCTGCAGCGGGGGAGAGGGACGTGGGTGCGAGGAGCAGCACCGCTGCATGCTGCCGCCCGCTCCACCGGGTCCGTCATGACCCAGCACCGAGATCGGGGCTGTTTGTCCCCCAGCTGGGCTCCTCCGGCTGCTCCTCCACGTAGTTTGGGAGTGCCTGAGCTGCAGGAGGGGCTGGGAGCTGCTCAGTGCTCAGCTACACGGCTATTTTATGTTTAATCCAGCCTGGTCAGGGAGCGCGGTGCTGTGCTGCACAGCTGAGCGTTTGAAGGACACGCTCGTCCCGGCCAGCCGGCCCCGCACTGCTGCGAGCACCTCATCCGCAGCGGGCATGGCTCGTCCCCAGCGCTCCCGCTTCCCGCCTGCTCGGCCAGGCTCACCCGGGCGCTTACACCACTTGACGTTATTGCTCCGTCTGACTTATCAGACTCGAACGTACCAGCCCTCGGGGGCCGTGCCTCCCCTCCCCGGGCATGGCAGTGGCGTTTCCCGCTGCTGGTGGGTCTGTGCTGCCCCAGAGCTCCAGCTCCTGGAGCTGGCAGCGGCGTCGGCCGTGGGAGAGCACCGAGGCGGCAGCGGGTTGTGCAGCTGCGGATGCTCCTCCGGGGAATAGGGGAGGAAAGCGAAGCGGGAGGGCCATGTAACCTGACAAAGGCTTATCTTGCAGGCTTTCCATCTGGCACTTGTCCAGCTGCTTCGAATCGAATCGTTGTTTCTGTGGCTCCTTGCCGGTGCCTGTTGGCCAGGCACCGTCCCTGCCTGCTTGTGCCTCTGGGGTCCCCAGAGCGTGTGCTCCTTTGGGGAGGCTGAGCTGGCTGACAGCCGTGCGTGCTGGATGTGCCCCACGCGTTCTCGAGCAGGACCCTGCTGGAGGGGGGGACGGGCAGGTCTGGTTCCTCGGTGCAGAAAAAGGTGAAGGGAGAAGCTGTCCTGTGCTGGGGTGGGCGAGGGGAGGCAGTGCCAGCCGAGCGGGGCTCCCCGACACAGCCCCGCGTTCTCCGGAGCGGGGCCGCGTGAGCTGCCGTGAGCAGAGCTGGCTGCTGCCACGTCGGGCTCTGGGCGGGGAAGTGCAGCAATAAGCTAAGTGAGCTAATCAGGACTCACACTAATAGGGAGAGAAAATCACCCAGATCTACTACAGAGCTGAGCGGGGAATGAATAACCACAGCAGCACGCTGCCTTTGCTGGCGCTCTCCCGGCCAGCAGATGAATTAAACCCAAGGTGGTGTGACTCGCGCACGCAGCGCAGAGCCGCGTCGCAGGCACGGGCATCAGCTGGGGAAATTACTCGCGAGCGGGCTGGGACGTGCCGAAACCAGCAGCCCCCAGCAGCCCAGCGTGCTCCTGGCCGGCGGGAGCTCTCCTCTTCCTCCTGCAAAGGGAGAGGAGCCTGGCCAAAGGGAACAGTGACTGCGGGTGGAGGCAGTGGTGCCCCAACCATCCCATCCCATCCCATCCCATCCCATCCCATCCATACAGCACGAGCTGCGCTGGAAGCCGTGCCCAGGTCAAGGGCTCGCAGCTGAAGGCTGGCAAGGGGCATGGTGCTGCCCAGGCGAGGTGTTAACGGGACCTGAGGCTGTGAGCGCCCGGAGCAAGCGGCTGAGCCTGTACCCGAGCCAGGACAGCATCCTGGTGAGTCCCGCGCTGGCCAGTCCCCCCAGCTGATTTCTGCACGCAGCCAGCCCTGTATCTCGTGCCTGAGCTCGCAGCCGTGGCCTCGGTTCTGGCAGGGGGTTGGAGATGGCACGGAGCAGGTCATCCGGCATCGCCTCTGCCTCGTGTCCTTGCTAAGAAAACACGGGCAGGGAAAGGAGGCTCCAGAGGTTAAGGACTTGGACAAAACCCTCTTCCTTTTTGCCTGTGGTGTTATAACACTGCCTTGAGCAGGGCCCAGCTGTAAAGCCAGGAGAGGGAAGGCCGGAGCTGCGTCTGCCATCACCGGGGGACGGGGATGCGCTGTGGGGCGTGAGCGGGTGCAGCCCGGCTGCTCGGGGGGACGCGAGCCCCCAGCCGGGGCCAGCAGCGGCCGCCCCATCCTTCCCTGGAGCCCTCTCCAGCCGCCCCTCCCCGGCGCAGGGCTCTGTGCTCAGGGAGCGTTTTGGGGGGTCACGGGGGGCTTTTTGTGATTTAAGCCTTGTTGTGGTATTTGTTTGGAGGCTGGGAAGTTGTGTGTCAGGCGACTCAGCGGTCGCCACGGCAACGAGCATCGGTTAATGAACAGCGGGAGTAAAGGAGCCAAAATAAATGTCAGCGTGTGAAATGGATGCAGCGGAGCCAGGCGAGGGGCTGCCCCCCCTGCCCGCCCCCTGCCCACCTAGGGGGGCCGGTGGTGCTGCCCTGCCTCTCCCTGCTCAGGCTGGGGCTCCCTTTGCCTCGGGAGGGGCAGATTTTGCTAAAGCACCTGCAAGGTGCAGGGCGAAGGGCCGGCGAGCGAGCGAGGAGCACGGCGAGCCCCGCTGGGGCACGCGTGGGCTGTCCTTGTCCCCCCGGCACTGGCAGCGGGAGCCTTGCAGGGACGCGATGCCCTGCGCCTGCCGCAGCGTCGGAGCGATCTGCAAAGCTTAGCAAAGCTGCCGTGCTTTCTTTCTCCTGCCGCTTGGCCAGGCCTGCCCTGGGTGCTCGGTGCTTCCCTCCACAGCAGGAGGGAGCTGCCGTTGGGTCCTGCAGCAGCAACGCTGAGCAAAGGCTCTGCCCTTGCCGTGAGAAAGTCACTTGATTTTTTTTTTTTTTTTTAAATTTTCTTTTTTCCATCCCATCTCTGTTGCAAAGGAGGCGTTAGGGTGGGACAGGCAGGGCTGAGGGAAGCAGAGAGCTTACAGATCCTGGTGGGCAGGTGCAGCGCAGCTGCGTGCGGTCCCGGCTGCTGCAGAGGGATGGATGGATGGACGGATGGATGGATGAGCGTCGCACCCCTGTGCCCTGGCCCTGCCAGCCCGCAGCCAGCGGGGCAGCGAGGTGTTTGCATCTGAACAGGGCATCCCCTGCACTTGCAGGTGCCTCCTGCTCCAAGGCTTGCCCTCGTCCCGCGCGGTCACACGTTTACCTTAGACGTTGTGTATGCCAGAAGTGAGGCCCCTGGGAGTCCTGGCTTGTCCGGCCACTGCTCGGGGCAGGGGCATGCCGGCCCCCCCAGCCCAGCGCTGGCAAGGAGCCTCCAAGAACTTCAAAGAGACCGAGCCCAAGAAAATTAGTATTCTCGTTTGCATGCGGTGCTGATGGGCTGGCTCGGACTCTAAACTCCTTTCCCACGTGGCATCAAGGGAAAGTTTCTTCTCGCTAATCAGATGATGAGCACTGGCCCTGCGCCCCTGCTCGGGAGGGTGCTGCGGAGGGAGATGTTCCTGCACTGCCCGGGAGCTGGTGCCTCTGGAGAAGCTCTTGCAAAGCCCTGCACGCTGCGCAGGCGTCCCTGGCTGTGACAGCAGCTTTGCAGCCATTGAAAGTCAGAGGGCAGATCTGTGCCACCGGCAGCTCGGGGCTGCGTGGGGCAGAGCTCTGCTGGCAGGTACGGGGAGAAGGTCGGAGAAGGTGGGTGGAAATGCGAAAGCTGAGAGGAGGAGGACTGTGCTGTGCAGCTGCCATCCTCCCCGTGCCCGGTGCCTCCTCAGCCCCGTTCGTGGCACCTGTTCTCAGCCTCCCCTTCGCCCGCAGTTCCCAAAGCAACGGGAGCAGGCGGTTCTCCCTCAGATGCTGTGTCTCCCGCTTGGATGACAGCTTGCCACCTCCAGAGCTTCATCTCCAGGCTTTAATTGATGCCTGTCATGATGCTCGGCTCCCCCGAGCCCGTAGCCGGAGCAGAGACTGACAGCGTGCCGCTGTGCGGGACACCGTGCAGGGTGGCTTCTCTTGCCTTGAGCCCTGTCCCATGGCGGCACGTCCTTTCTGGTCCCATGGGAGAGCAGACAGAGCCAGCGTGGCCTGACCACGTCCTCCAGCACTGGTGTCGCGAGGAGGCTGCCTTTCCTGTAGGGACACGCTGCAGAAATTCCTCCCACCTCGCCCTGCCTCTTCCCATTCCAGAGAAGTCCCACTCTGTGCCTCAGTTTCCCCATTTATAACATCAAGGCCAGCATTTGTCGGCGCTGCAGAAGCAGCATTGTGCATACTCTTGCATTAGCGTTTGCTGCTTGCTTTGGAGAAGACCAAAGCAAGTTGCTCCGTGAATCCTGCCTCCTCGGGCCCTGAGGAGCCGTGTTCCCACCCGGCACCATGGCACGAGCCGAGCCCTGAGCCATCCCCAGCAGATGCCAAGTGCGGCACTCGGTGTCTCGGCGGGCTGCCACGAGGACCAGGCTCGCAGCGTCCACAGGAGGTGATGGGCTGCATCCATCACAACAAATCCATAAGTGCGACTGGGCATAGCCAGTATTTTTTTTATTATTTTTAATGCCTTTAATTTTTCTCTGCCTGTCCATCAGTAGCACGTGGACCAGACTGCTGGGGCTGGTGGATGGTTGAGCAGAAGAGGCGACAAGCCCATTCACAGCCAGTCCCTCCCCCAGGCTGACCCACAAACAGGTCTGAACCATAAGGCTCTCCCGCTCCGTGGGCACGGCTGTGCTGCCCGGTTCTCGCCCCACATCCGTGTCTTGCAGCGTGTAACCGAGTCCCCAGTACGTCACCTGCCTGAGCCTGGCTTGTCCTTGGCTTTTTCCTCTCGTGGCAAAATTGCACGGCTTTGGCACAGGAGAGAGCTGAGCCCAAAAGCGCGGCGAGGAGAAAGCCAAAGCAAACAGGCAGGCGTTTAAAGGCGAAATGCGTTTGTTTTGCTTCAGAGGCGGGAGGGGGAAAAAAAGCCACAGAAAAAGAGCCGTTTTTCCCCACATGCTAAGTGGGAGGCCAGCAGATGCCAGAGCATCTGCCTCCTTCCCCAGGCCTTCCAGGCGGTGTTGCCGGTGCCCGCTGCAGCGGGGCTGCTCTCGCCCCCGCTCCCGAGTCGTGCCGTGGGGACCCACGAGCAGGAGCGGAAAGGCGGCGTGCGCAGAGCTCCCGGTGGGACCGTGCTGCGGGGTGGGTGGCAATCCTGCCCCTGCCAAGCTCGGCTGCGATGCCCACCCGTGGCACTGGGTGCTGATCCGCGGTCGTGCATGGGTGTGCGTACGTGTGGGGGGGTGTGTGTGCCGTGGGGGACACGTGAAAGCAGGCTGGAAATGGGGTCTGGACAGGTTGTCTCGGTGACTCTCTGCCTCCTCTGGCCTCTGCCCCAGCTGCCTGTGTCCCAGGCACAAAGCAGGGCTGAGAAGTGGCAGGAAAGGGAAAGCGGGCTAGAAACTTTTTGTAGTCAATTAAATGAACTAATCCGTGCCTCCAAAAAAACCACATCTCGGAAGCTAAGCTGTGCCCCAGATGTTCCTTCAGCAAACGTGCTGATGAGCCTCGTCTGTGCAGCAGCCTGTGCCCTGCCTTTGCAGGTCAGCAGTAAATCAAAGCTTTCATACAGCCGAGGGGCCGGGGCAGAGCAGCCGAACTGGGAGGACCAGGGTGGTCTCTTGGTGCTGTGGAGCCCCAGGGTGGGGGCTCTGCTCAAGCAGCCGCTCTGACCCCGGTGCCGTTGTCATCTCCCCCAGCAGGAATTTGATGTGAAAGCAGATGACCTCGACATCCCAGAACGAGCCCTGGGCTGCAGCCATGGAGCGCTTTCCCCAGTGCATCTTGCATAAGGTGTTGCTCGGGCCTGAAGGCTGGGAGGGTTTATTTACAGCTGCATCGATTCTCTGTCAAAACCGATGAGGGGTTTGCCCGGGCGGGTGCGTGCTGGGAGCCAGCGAGTGCCTGCCCTGCTTTGCCTCCCCTTCACTGGAGAAAACAGGGGCCAGGCGAGCCTTGCCGTGCCCGCGGGTCCATGGAAGGAGCAGGGGAAAGCTCGGCTGCAGCCGGGCAGAGGCGGTGCCGTGCCCAGCACCGCTGAGCTGCCGGCAGGTCCTCGCAGCACTGCGCAGCCGGCGAGGGCAGCGGGAGCTGCGGCGTGGAGCGGCTCTGCCCGTGGCTGCCGTGGGGCTTCGGGGGGAGCGGGGCACCTCGGGCATCTCCTCCCGGCTCAGCGGCGATGTTAATGGCAGGACGTAGTTTGAGATGTAAACGTGCAGCCTCACCAGAGGGGACCAGCAGTGCTTGGAGGGTGCAGGAGCAGCTGGGGGCCAAACCGGCCCCGGGGACCAAGGGCAGTGTTTGGGGTTGCTGACAGCCCCAGGCCGAGCTGCTGCCGTGCCAGCCCCGCGCAGCGCGTCCGGCAGCGCTGCCGCGAGTGCAGAGGGGTTTGAAGGTTTCCTGGCTTCTGTCTCCCCAGGAACCTTCCGAGGAGTGTGCAAGAAAATCGACCACTTCCCTGAGGATGCGGATTACGAGCAAGACACGGCTGAGTATCTCCTCCGTGAGTCTGCTTTCCTGCGGTGTGGCAGGGCTGTGCGCGCTCCCTGGGGATCCCCTTGCCCCACGCTGCGCGGGGACCCCCGTCCGCATCCCCCAGCACCTGGAGCTTCACCCAGCAGCTCCCCCGCAAGGGGCCGCAGCCCCCAGGCTCCCCGCACAGCGGCGGTGACCCTCCAGGCTCCCCGAGCACGACCACGTCATGCCTCAGTAGCAGCGTTAATGGCGCATTTCTCTGGCACTCGCTGTCCCAGCAGCTGTAACGCAGCCCGAGCTTGTCGGGGTGCAAGGACGGCCGGGGAGCGGGACCCCGCGGAGCCCCGGCATGGCACCGCAGGGGTGCCGTGTTTGTGCCGGTCTCCCTGTTCCTCGAGTCTCTGCAGCCAGGCTGGATTTGCTGGTGCTCCCTGGGAGAGCGTGATGAGCATCTGCTGCGCACTCTGCCAGCAGCAGCCGAGCGCAGGGAGGTGGAGTGAAAATAGAGCTGGCAGCTCCTGGGAAAAGCGGGGTCCTCCGGCTCTCGGGGGCCAGCCGAGCCTCCGGGCAGGACCCGCAGGGTTTTTACGTGGGGGGACCTGATGCTGGGGGGAGGCTGACCCTGCGGAGAAGAGGCACCGTCCCCTGAGCACTTTGCAAACACGTGCACGAGCGAGCGCTGGGACGCCGAGGCGCACACCCTGCCACGCAAAGCGCCGCGGCCGTGCGCCGCCGTGCGCATCGGCAAACGCGCACGGCAAAAGGTTCGTTTGAACACCCAGATTTCCAGACAAGTAACGTAAGGCAGCGGGGGCACGTGGCAGCCTCGGAGGCGTTGGCATCTCTGGGCTCTGAGCTGCTGGGGCTGGGAGGAAGCCCTGGGGGTGAAGTGAGCGCCCCTCGCCCCGTGCTCAGCCCCCATCCCCGGGGCCGGCAGCGGTCCCTGCCTGACGCTGCTGCTGCTCGTCCAGGCGTTGCTCTGAACTCCCCGTTTTCTAACCCTGCAGGGAGCCATCAGCTCTGCTCGCCCATCTAAGAGGGGAATGTGCTTAATGAAATTGGTTTGCAATTTTAGGAGATTAGCGTTTAAGTTCTTCTCCCACCCCCTCCCACATTTAAAACAAAAAGTCTATTTTAAAGCCCCCAGAATGGCATTTTAATGGGGCTCCTCTGTATTTCTATGCTTTCAATAAAGGCCCTAATGGAGGGATGAGAGCCCGAACCAAGGCACAGTGTATTTTCAGTGCAGCAGGTAGTGATTTGCTGCATTAATTACTCTTTACTTTCATTTTGGAAGCTGAACTTCTGACAGGCCATGTAGAAAAGGCCCTTCTTTGTGTAGCTCTTGGTCAGTGACTCCTGAGCATCCCGACTCCCTGCCGGAGCTAATCCCCTTGGGCACGGAGCCCAGTGCCAGGGTCACGGCACCACACATGGTGGGCTCGGGGTCTTGGGCTTGATCTTGGTAAGATCTGGGGGGGTTTCTGCAAATGCCTAGGCTCCAGAGTCACGTCCATAGCCTAAACCTGTGGGGGGAGTGTTTGGTAATGGGAAGGTAAATTTCTAGCGCTGCCTGTGTGTCAAGACTGGAAGAAATAATTCCTTGAAATAGCCTCGGAGGAAAACGAAATTCAGGGTTTAAACTATTTTTGTGACGGGAGGCCTGAATCACAGGGTTTGCAGAGCTGATGCTGGGCTCGGGAGCAAGCTCGGAGCAGAGCAGCTCAGGGACAAGCAGGGGTTGCACAGGGGGCACCGACCGGTGCTGGTCTCCCCCCATCCCTTGTGGCAGCAACCCAGCGTGGCATTGCAACAGTCCTTCCCGGGCGCTGGTGTTGGTGCGGGAGGTGCCGGCAGCCCCCGCTGAAGGAGCGATGCCGGGAGCTGATGCTGCCCCGCTCCCTGTCCCACAGGTGCAGTGAGAGCGTCCAGCATCTTCCCCATCCTTAGCGTGGGTCTGCTGTTCTTCGGGGGCCTGTGCGTGGCGGCCAGCGAGTTCTACAAGAGCAAACACAACGTCATCCTCAGCGCCGGCATCTTCTTCGTCTCTGCAGGTAGGAGCTGCCCTGCGGGGTCGGAGCGGGGCGGCTGCCCCGGTGTGGGAGGGCACGGGGGAGACAGAGGCAGGTTGTGGGTCCTCCCAGGCCGTCAGCGCAGAGGGTTTCTGGGGTTCGTGGGCCGTCCCATCCTTGTGGAAAAATCCTCGTGGCAGGGAAAGAACAGCAGAGGTTTCTGGCACGTGGTCACCGTGCCGGACGGCGCCTTACGCGTTCGCCCTGCTGTGCCCCGAGCGGCCTCTGCGCGGGCACTGCAGCCCAGGAGGGGCTCCCCGAGCCGAGCACCTGCCCCGGGGCAGGTTCTGGGGGGCTCTGCCCTCCGTCATCGCCAAGCAGCCGGCCGCAGGGCCGGGCGAGGGCAGGCGCTGAGCGGGCAGCACCAGGGACCGGGCAGCAGGCAGAGGGGCTGCTGCAGTCCCACGAGGAAAACCACTCTTGAGAGGCCAGAGCTCCCTCTGGATTACTCGTTTCTCTGTGCACGGCTCCCCAACGCTTCCCCTGATTATCGTATGACAATGCCTTTGTCTCAAGGAACTGCTCTATTTTGTGTTTTTCTTCTCCCCACAAAGAGACAAATTACTCTCTCTCCTTTGGCTGGCAGGAGCTGCTGATGCAGATGAGAAAACAACAGAAAGAACATAATCGATTCATTAAGTAAATCCAGGAATACATCAGCCTCTCCCCAGCCCTGCGGCACAGCCCCACGGCACTGCTGGCAGTGCAAAAACTGCCCGGATCCCAAATAAAGCCTCTGGGCTCCACCAGAAATTTAAAAAGACGGAGCCGTTCCTGCTTCCCTGCGCTCCCAGGGCCGCAGCAAGCCGGGGTTCGTGCCGGAGGCATCCCCTCTGTGCCCCGTGGGTTGGCTCTGCTCCGGCCACAGCCCCGGCACCGGCTGGGCTCCTGCGGTCCTTTGCTCCGTGAGCAGTTCTGCAAAGGAAAACCAGCTCTTGAAATGTCCCTTTTCTAAACAAAATAGTGGTTGCTGCTCCTGCTCCTTCAGTATACGTGAATATATGTATGTGCTGGCTGCATGTGAATACAGGTGTATACTGGGGACAGCAGCAGAGGTCTGCGGGGGGGGTTGGCCCTGGTGTGCTGCGGCTGGGTTGGGGCCCCATGGGGATGCGGCCATGGCCCCCGGCACCCTCCCCGCCTGCCGGGCACCCCGCGGGTCGTGGTGGGGAGAAGGGCTGGACTCCTCCAGCCTGTGTCCCTCCGCTGCCGGGAGGGGATCAGGGTGCTGCCGTCCCCTGTCCCTCTCCCACCGCTCAAGCAAGCCCCTCTCGCCCTCCCCAAAGGTCTCAGCAACATCATCGGGATTATAGTCTACATCTCGGCCAACGCGGGGGACCCCGGGCAGAGCGACTCCAAGAAGAGCTACTCCTACGGCTGGTCCTTCTACTTCGGAGCCCTGTCCTTCATCATCGCCGAGATGGTGGGGGTGATCGCCGTGCACATGTACATCGAGAAGCACCGCCAGATCCGCGCCAAGTCCCACTCGGAGCTGCTGAAGAAGTCGGCCTTCACCCGCCTCCCGCCCTACAGGTACCGCTTCCGCCGGCGGTCCAGCTCCCGCTCCACCGAGCCCCGGTCCCGGGACATGTCGCCCGTCAGCAAGGTGTTCAGCACCATCCCCTCCACCGACATCTCCATGTTCACCCTCTCCAGGGATCCCTCCAAGGTCACCATGGGGACGCTGCTCAACTCGGAGCGGGACCACGGTTTTTTACAGGTCCATAACTCCATCCCCAAAGAGTTCAAGGAGTCTTTGCACAACAACCCGGCCAACAGACGAACCACGCCGGTCTGAGGCGGGCAGGGGCATTTTGTCAGGCTGCATGGCATCATCCTCGTGACGGTGTAACCCGTGAAATCCCTTTTTTAAGGACAACCCCAGATGGCTCCCCGTGCCCCTACCCGCGGGGCTGGTTTTTCGCTCCCGATAACGCCACTGGCCTGGCCAGGCCACTGTGCCCAGGGTGGGACCGGGACCCCTGCGCCCCCCGTCCCCGGCGGGGAGGGGACGGGGGCTGTGCTGTGACCCTGGCCGTGGTGGCCCTGCAGACTGAGCGGGGTTCCATCACCACCCGGGACAGCGGCTTCCCGGGGCCTCCATCGTTAATGTTGATCATAACCGCAGTGTTACCTTTAGCTGTACGTCCCATGGAAATGCTGGCGATAGCCCTGTCTGTGAGAATCCTTAATCTGGTAGTTACATTTAAGCGAAATTGCCTGGAAGTCCGGAGTTTGAAGCACTGAGACGGTGCCGTAGCGAGCGCTCGTGTTACGGAACCCCTTTCCCTGTCGTGATGGATGGAGTGCTTGGGCTGGGTTTCTCTATGGCGTTTCGTGCATGCATTAAATAGCTTGGAATTCAATTTTGTCATGTCAGGTTGGAAGAAACATCCTTTTGCAATTTTCTGTGGTCTTGAAAGGGCTTCTTTCTTTCCTTCTTTCTTTCCTTTTTTCTTCCTTTGGTGCATTCAGGCCATGAAAGGACTCAGGAGCAGAATTCCTCCAATGACTGGTAGCAATTAGCCAGCGTTTAATTCACCTCTAATGTTGCAAGAAAATGAATGAATTCCCTAAAATTAATACACACAGTCACAAATTACTGTCTGGGCACAACCAAGGAGGCAACACTTGACCTGGTGGTACCGAAGGAGAAGCTGGGTTGATGGCTGGGCCGCCGGCCGCGGGCTGCGTGCGGATGGTGTATGATTCTATAATGGCTGGGAGATCGATGAGAAAACCAATAAAATCTTCCAGTTTGGCAAGCAAGTTACTTGGCTGAATAGGTCGCGCTGACCCTGCGGCGGGCAGCTGGAAAACCACGTGCTGTGTCTCACGGGTGCTTCACGGCAGTCTCGACCTCTCCTGCAGCTGCGTGGGGTGCCGGGGGTCGGGGTTCCCTGGCTGCAGGGGGTCTGGGGGAGCAGCGCCCCGCAGCCCCTGCCCTGCTCTCCTGCCCTTTGCGGTGCTGCCCTGGTTTGCATGGCGGGGCTTGGCCGGGCAGCAGCAGCTGGCGGGGTGCACGTGGGGTGTGGGGTGCACGGGGTGCGGGGTGCACGTGGGGTGTGGTGTGCACGGGGTGTGGGGTGCATGGGGTGTGGGATGTGTGGGGCGTGGGATGCATGGGGCGCGGGGTGCACGGGGGGCCGTGGGGTGGGGGCTCAGTGCATGTGCAGCCCCCCAAGCCTGGGTACCAGCAGGGCAAGCGCTGCAGGAGAGCAGCTCAGAAAGCTCTTTCCCCCAAAAGGTGCTGAGGTGGGGTGACGTCCCCTCCCCAGGGGCAGCCGGGCACCCCGGGGCAGTCACAGGAGACCCCTGTCCCAGGGAAATGCCCAGTTCGGAGCCGGCTGCAAGACCTCCTTGGGGAGCACCTCTCCCGGCTGCGATTGCTCTGGGCGTTTGCCTGCTGGGTGCCAGCGTGCGCCCGTCCCCTCCGAGCTGCTTGGTGGGGACGTGCCAGCTGCCCGCGGTGTGACAGCCAGGGACGGCGCGGGCTGGCAGGGAGGACTTGAGTTCGGTCTCTAAATGCCAAAGCGTACGCGTGCAGCCGGAGCTTGGCTTTAAACGCTGAGCTGCCTTCTCTCGCCAGAGCAGAGCTCATCTAAACGGAGGCATTTTCAAAGCAGCTGGTTTTACAATTCGAGGTGTCACTTAATTGAAATCTTATTTAACCTTCTGACAAAAGTGGTAGATTCCCACGGAGTCCCTGGGGGGGCTCGTTAGGCAGCCGCAGGTAATCTGGGGCCAGCGGAGCTCTCATTTACTCTCCGCAGAAGGGAAACATCTGGTGCCTGGTGTGCGTTTCTTTGAGCAGCCTTGCCCGGGGTCTCCTGCCCAAAGCCGGAGCGTGGCCACTTGCAGGGCATGTCCTAATCCTTCCTGGGAATAACGGGCAGGTGGCTGTGGGAAACCTGGTGCGGGAGCCCTGCCGGAGCGAAATCCCTGCCGGAGCCCCTCAACCCGCCCCATCAAGGGCTGTCTGCCCCTCAGCAGGTCCCGGCTGCGCGGGGCTGCAGACGGTGCGCAGGTTCTTCATCTCCGTTACCACCGTTTATTTGCTACTATTGCAAAGGGGGGTTGTGCGAGAAGACCAATTCAGATGCTAATTAGGCCTCTTAATTGCTATAGTTGCTGACTGCATGTATTAAAAACAGTTGAGGAAGTGTAGAGCTCTGATCTTAGGGAAATACTTAAAAACAAAGTAGTGAAAGGACTGGCAGTGTAAAATACGGGATAAGCAGCATTTTAATTTACCTGGCGCGTGGCTGCCGGTCTCGCCAGGGCTCCTGCCCAGCTCCCTCTCACAGCCACTCTCACCAGGGGCTTGCCCTGTGAAAACAGCGTCTTGAGCAAATGCTGGGTTGGCTTTATTAATACATTAACGCACCCCAGAGCTCTGACTGTCCTTGACAAAGATCCGGAATTAAACCCCTACCGATAATTAACCCGGCTGCCTTGCTAGGGAGGTGTGCGTGCTCAGCCGGAGCCCCCCGGCCCTGCAGCCGCCGGAGGGGAGCGCTGGGAACCTGGCCTGGGGCTGACGGTTCCCAACCAGGCGAGGGGAAGGAGGGATGCTCGGAGGGGAAACTGGTGGGCTGGCTGCCGGGATCGACGCCTGCACAGCAGCGCTTTTAAGAGATCATTAGAGACTCTGATCATGAAAGCCACGCCGAGACCTTCATTTACCGTTGCCCCGTGCCGGCCGTGTTAGCCACAGTGGTGCTGACCCTGGGAGGGGTTATGGTGCCGCAGGCGAGAGCTGTGCTCCGGCTGCTCCGACACTGCGCTGAGCAGCCCCTGCCCGGAGCCTGGCTGCCGTGGCGGCACAACAGCCTTGCCCGGCTGCAGAGGCATCGCCAACCTCTAGATTTGATACACATGCACACTTTGTGGCTTAAAGGAAAGAGGTATTCGTTTTCAGAATTAAATCTCCAGAAAGCGGGCGCTGGCTGAGTCACTGACTGCTGAGGTAAGAAACCCTGTCTGTCTCTGTCAGGCAAAGCGAAGCGTATTTTGCCGTATGAACTGAAACAGGGTACATTTCTTAATTAAAACCAAACCCTGCAACAGCAGCGGCAAAGCCCGGGCCGTGCGGGAGCCCCCTTTGTTGGCGGTGGGCTTTGCCCTGCTGCAGCGCGGTGCCCGGCACGGTCCGAGCCCTCCTGGCCAGGACGGGCAGCTCTCCCCGTCCCCGGGACAGGGCTGGCTCCTGACATCGGGGTCGGTAGTTGCCAGGAAGATGCCTGACCAGCTGCAGATAAACGAACTCCTGCGGCGCGGCAGGTGTTGATAACGTAACTGAAGGTGGTGTTATCATCATCAATACCGCCGTCGTCGTGTATTTATTGCCATTGTGGCGGCAAATCGGAGCAACGGTTTGTCAGGGGCCAGGATGCTGCTGTGCCACGTCCCGGGCACACGCGGGACGCTCGGTGCCTTCGGGTGTCGTTAAAGCCATATTCAGGGCAATTTGTGATGCTAGTGTTTTTCTTGAGGGCCAGTGAGGCAGGAGATCTGTTGGGAAATATTTTGCTTCATTTCAAAAAGAGGGTTGATTTTCTGAAGTTAACTAAGTTATCCCCAAGTAATTGAGCAGAAGCAGGAGGTGCCCCAGGGTGCGTGCTGGCTGTCGCCTTCCCCTGCGCCGTGCCGGCTGCCACGAGGCAGGTGGGTGCCGGAGAGCCAGACAGCGGATGGTTCGCTCTTACTTGAGGCTCAATTTATGACCTGGAGTTTGTTTCTGAGGCAGCGTAACTCTGGCTACCGCTCCTCCTCGTGCCTTCGCCCGTTGGTTCCAACCTCTGCGACTCGTCTTGGTCCCGCAGCTGGCAGCGGGAAGCAGCTCCAGTGCCAGTCAGGAGCGGGATGGGACCCCCAGAGCTGCTGCATCAGTGGTGCCTTTGGCGTTGGGCTGCAGCACCTATGAGGAGGTCGTGAACGGAACTGTTAGAACAGAACGGAGTAGCGTAGAACAGAATATTTCAGTTGGAAGGGGCCTACAACGATCATCTGGTCCAGCTGCCTGACCCCTTCGGGGCTGACCAAAAGTTAAAGCATGTCATTAAGGTCCAAATGCCTCTTAACCACTGACAGGCTTGGGGCACCGGCCACCTCTTCAGGAAGGCTGTTCCAGGGCTTGACCGCCCTCTTGGTAAAGAAGCGATTCCTCATGTCCAGTCTGACCCTCCCCTGGCGCAGCTCTGAACCATTCCCAGGCGTCCTGCTCCTGGATCCGAGGGAGAAGAGACCAGCACCTCCCTCTCCACGCCCCCTCCCCTGGAAGCTGCGGAGAGCGATGGTCCCACGCTCAGAGGGGACCGAGTGACGGGGCGATACGCGGCCGGGGCCGCGGCGCTCNCTGCCTGAGCACCCTCGTGTCGCAGTGCTGGATCGGTCTGCAGCCTCCCCGGGCGAAGCGGGGCCGTTTGTTTATGAAGGGAGAGCGGGTGGCCAGTGATTGAAGGTGTTTACTGCCACGAGTAATATCTTTCCTTCGTGCCGATGTCTTTCCCCTGGCAGAGAAAATCAATACCCAGGCTAAATCTGGAGGCTTCAATATTTTTCAGAGAAGTGCAAATCAATATGGATTTCTTAACAAGTTTAATTTCAATACCTGAAAGTGCACATTCTGCCTATTTCCTGACCTTTCCAATCCTTCGGGGAGGAAGATTAAAAAGATTTGTTCAAATTCAAGGAATTGAATCAGCAAATGCCCCATTACCTTGTTTTCTTTCCACCGGGCCTTGATAAACAGTGTGATAGCCCATCGTCATCCCGTGGCTCCCGGCGCCGTGCCCAGCACCATCCCCGACACCAGCCGTGCCAACCCACAAGCAAGGGCACGCCGGGGTGCGGATCCCCGTGCCAATGCCCGCAGCCACCTCCGCCGCGGGCACGGCAGCCCAGGGTGGCGGTGAAGGGGCTGGGTGTCACGTGCAGACGCACCCGCTCCCCCTTCTCCAAGTCCCAACGGACCCCCATCACAGAAACGAACCCAATCCTCCGCTTGCTTCTCAGCAGCCTGTTTTAAGGGTGCTGCAGTGCTCTATATTTATCCTACAATGCCTTTATGCAGTTTTAGATCATCGTGCGCAGTTTTAGATCATCGTGTGATCACTAAATAGTGCAAAATGAGCACAAGCTCGTAGGCTCCTCTGGCTGGAGCAAAAGACTTCAGGTAATTTAGTCACTGCCCTTGGAACAATCGCGCCGGATGGGAAAAACAAAGACCATCTATCCAGTTACGGTACTACGGCAAACGTGCCCGCTAAGGTCAGCGCCTGGTGTTTCAGCGTCAAATACAATAGTGGCTGTCGCCGTGGGTTACTCGCAGCTCACCGTGGGTAAAGCTGGGACCCTGCATCGCGGGGGACGCACGCACGGCTGGGTGCTGGGTGCTGCCCCGATGGGTGCTGGGGGCACCCCCCTGCAGAGGGACCCAGCTGCCGCGAGGGGAACTGGAGATGGCTTTCCAGTCATTGCTGGGGCTTTCGTTTGCTGGTCATTGTGGGCTTAACGTTCCCGTTTACCTCTCGAGGGAGGTTTTTAATTGCTGTCTTGGTGCTGTACTAGACAGAAGCCCGACGGCGAACCGCCTGCTGTCAGCCTGCAGAAACTGGCGCTCGCACAAAGAGCCGCAGAGGGGAGATGTCTGCTGGGTTGTGGCTGCAGCAGATAGCTTTTCTTTTCACCCTTTATTCCCCAAGTACAAATCTACATCAGGATAAACGTACAGGCTTCGCCAGGGTTTGCTGCAAGGGAAGCTCCCTCGGTCCTGTTCCTGCAGAGCAGCCGCCTCTTCGGCTGTTTGTTCCTCAGCGTTGTCCTTTGCCCTTTCTTGCTTTGATTTGTTGAGGGTTTTTTACCATTTGCAATAGCTCGTGAAAGCCTAGGTAAGCCCAAGCAATTTATATCGCATGATTATTATTTACTCGATGGACAGTAATGACTTCTGTGGTGCCATTACTGTGTGTCATCTAAATCCAAATGCTGAGATGCTTTAAAGGGCAGCATTTAACTGGGGGGCTGGAACAGCTTCTCCGGCATCGTTATCACCCGCCATGAGTGCCTGAGCACCTGTAAATCTTTGGCTGACCACGGCCACTAAACCCAGCTCCTAAAAGTTCCCCAAAAAATTTTCAACAAAGAAGCGTTTCACCTGCTTGCACGGTAAAGTCTCTTTGCTGACAAAGTCTTGTCCTTCTGTCATTAACCTCCCTCTAGTCACTAGAGGAGAAAAGCCTCCTTGGCCCACCCGAGTTTGTGTTAGAGCAGGGCATCGAGGGCTGGGGGTGTTTTAGGACGGTGGGGGACGGGTGGCGTGTGCCTGCGGCTGCATCTCTGGAGCTGCCCCGGAGCCGGGCTTCCTGATGGTGCAGGTAAGTGCAATTAGGAATTAATTGTTGCTGGTTCTCGTTTTTTGCCCCTGGGGGAGCTGGCAGCCCCCTGTGCTGGGGGAGGGCAGCTGACGTGTTGTAGACCTGCAAGTCCTCAGCTACGGCAACGCCTAACGCGGGGCCGAGGGCTCGCCACGGAGCTCTCGCCGCGCTCTGTGCTCCAGCCCTCGTGCAGGTTGGTTGTGGTCTTAGGGGCTCCCAGGAGGTCGAGTCTTTCAGGAAACGGCCCCAACGAACAGCACTGGCCCCCGGGCAGTCCGCAGGCACCGGTGCTGCTGCAGGAGCCCCCTCGGGGTCCCGCAAGCGTGGGTGTGTGCTCCCGGAGGGGAAAAACGGCCTGGCCACGCGTCGTCCCGGTCAGCGCAGGCGATGCTGCACCGCGGTGACAACGCGCGGGAGTTACTGGCGTTGGCGTCCCTGGTGACAAGTCCCCAGACAGCATCCGTGAGCAGATTTACGGAGGCATGTATACGTGCCACTTCTCTGAGGTGCCGCCTTGCATAGATGCCAGCTGAGACCTTTTTTTTTTAAATCAAGCTGAGTTTCCTCTTTTTCTGGATAAGCTGGTTTCTATCACGGGTCAAAAGGAGCCCTCCAAAGATATAAATTATTGCAGGCTTGCTCTCACCCCGCCTAGTGCAGGACAAGGCTGAAAACAGTGCTGGGATTGCACAAACCATCCTCCCTTTCCATCTTTTTGAGGGTTTGTCATTACCATTCTCGGACAGTCTCTGTCGGTTCAGCAGCCTCCTGGCACCAGGCTTGGTGATGTCCTGGAGCATCGGCCTGAAGCATCCACGGACTGAGCTGTAGGTGCAAGGAAGGACAAGAATTTGCATTATATATAGTACAGGTGATCTGATTTGCAAAGTTTGTGTCTAAATGAATGGAGGATCAACCTCGCTTGCACAAGCCTCCTCCCTAAGGCCAGCTGGCTGCACCTTGCTGCTCTCGTTATCCTTTTACAGTCGGTTTTAGCTCTTTTATTAGGCAACTTTCTTTCCATCCTCTTTGGTTTCCTTAGTTACTCTCATTCCTTCCAGCCTCATTAGCATCCACACCACTGTCACAGCACTGGCTGTCTCCCGTGCCATCAGAGTGTCGGCGCCAGCAGCCGCGAGCGGGAGAGCCGGACCCCGCAGCGGTGGCCGCCCCCAGCCCGGCGTGTCCCCTCGCCGGGAGACCGGCCTGCGGAGATACCGAGGGGCGAGCGTGCACGGCCCGTCTGCCTTGGCGCAAAACGGCCCCGGGGGCGTAACGTCTCCAAAGAGAGCCTGGGGATCCGGAGGGCTTTTGCCCAGTCTGTGTTTCTAGCAGTGCCGCCGCGGCGCCTGCTTTGCAAACCCTCTGCTTCCATGGGTATGTGCTTCCCCCTTGGCCCGAGAGCCGCCCGGTGAAGGCTGTGCCCTCAGCAGTGCTCGGTGGTGGCCAGGACAGACACGCCTGGCTCTGCCCGGCCTTGGCCTTTCTGCCTGGGCAAATGCACCGTTTCAGCGCGTGGCAGATGGTGCCGCTGCTTTCTGTGTACTCCCTCCAGCAAAGCAGGTCCCCGCGGGTGGGCAGGGCTGGGTGCTGCCCCCAGGAGCACGGGACCCTCCGGTACCAGGGGCTTTGCAGCGCCGTCACCCTTGCATTGCGCTGTTGGCTCCAGCAACCAGCCTGCAACCAGGAGCTAATTAATGAGTTTCTGCATCTCTCCTGTGATGGCAAATTGGAGAGGGAGGGGTGTAGTTCTCCTGGGAGCTGAGAAGCCCTTTGGGAGCGGAGGAGAAAAGGAAGCTTGAGTTCTCCAGCAGCGAGGGAGCTGCCGTCACCAGAGCAGTGAGAGCAGCCGCGGGAGCCTCTGGCTGCCCAGGGCCAGGAACAGGCACACGGGTGGGACGGGAGCAGCGCAGGCAGGACCAGCTCAGGGCTCCCAGCCCGGTGCCGATGGACGTGGACGGAGCAGCCTCAGCGGGTGTGCAGGGACCGAGCCGGGTAATTTGCAGTCGAGGAGACGAGCGGCCCAGGGCTGCGGCGGGAGACGACAAGGTGCCGTCTCGTGCAAGGGCAGGTGCCTGCGCTGGGACTGGTGGCTGCTACGGGGAAAGGTGGCGGCGGCCACTGCTCAGCGGCAACGCGTCAAGCGCAAGAGTTAACGGTGGGTTGGGATGCGATGCCAAGTCAAGCGCTGGGCGAGGGTGGGCAAGGCCAGCGTGGGAATGTCGCTGGTGCTAGAAAACCCCGGCAAGAGCAGCAGGTCCTGTGTGCGGAGACCGCAGGGGATGCTGCAGGGACGGGCCCCGCTGACCTGGGCGAGCAGGACAGGGGGACCACCGGAGGCACCTCGGGGACAGGGGCGGTGAAGCGGGACCCTACTGTTCCCAGGGACGACTCGGCTCCTGCCTGCCCCGACCCTTCAGGCGCCAAGTTCACGTCTGTGGTGCTGCTCTCTCTTGGGAGAACTAAAGTTTCAGCTTCTTTAATAACCTGTAGGTCCACTGGAAAACTGCAATGGGTAGCATTAAGAAGCAACTTGGTAAGTTTATTTTGATGAAATACAATAATTATCATGCTTAGCAGCTGTTGCTATTTAAAATAAGAAAAAACGGGGCTTGCATTGAAAATGTTTTGTAAACCATGTGCACCAACAATCTGTTCCAATGAAACCAGCCATTATGGAAACGGTATAATAGCAGGAGCTCATTATGGAAAGTTAAATTGCAAATCATATTTTGTTTCAAATGAGCTAGATGAATGCATAATTTGCCTCAAAGAAATAGTTTTGTAGTTCTGATCCTCCTGCCAAGAGCTGAAGCTCTCGGGCTGCAGCTGCCGGAGCGGCCTGATTGTCCATTTCAAACCACAGGAAGTTTTGGTTTCAAAGAAGATTTGAAGTGAGAAGGAGAAAAAAAACCAAAAAGGCAAAGGAAGAAAAGGCAGCATGCCGCCACCGCCTTCAGAGCAGAGCAGTCGCGAGCGCTCCGTTGGATTCCTGCGCGAGATCCCGGCGCCGGCGGCTCTGTGCAGGTTGGGTTTAAAGGCAAACAAGCCAGAGAAAGGATCTGCATGGCCGGAGCGAGGAGGGGGACTGGCCGTGTGTCCCAGGCAGAGCACGCCGTGCCGGGGCCGAACCCCGCTCTGACGGGCAGAGCCGTGCCCCGCGTCCCGCCGGNGTCGGCTCCATCTCGCCCGACGGCTGTAGGTGGGAGCCAGCCGCGCACGCCGAGAGCACCGTCTCGCAGGCGGGGTGTCCGTGTGTCCAGGTGTCTGGGGCTGGCGGCGGGGGGTTCGCCCTGCGCTCCCCCATGGCGCAGCGCTGAAGTGGCCCCTTGCAGATGCGCGTGCCCTGAGCTCTGCCCTTCTGCCGGCCTCAGCCACGGTGTCGCTGGAGAAGCCGCGCTGGCATCCCACAGGCGACAAACCCCACATCCCTGCGGGACCTGCTGCGGGAGCGCGGCTGCCCAGACCGCGGAAGCTGGCAGCTTGTGCTCGGTCAGTGCTTGCAGGGCTCTAGCGCTTGGTGGGTGGGAGGACGAAGCCGTCGGGGTCGGGATATCTGACTCCAGAGCTTCCCAGATGTCCAACGAGAGCAGCCCAAGCGCCTGGTGCCACGGCAGCAGCCCCCAGCACCTCGCGGAGCAGCCGCCGGGTGGGTTCCCCTCTCCGAGCACCTCCTGTGCATCGGCAAAGGGGTAGTTGCTGCAGGATGCGCCCTTCGGAGGAGCAGAGCCCTTCCTGCACCAGAGCTCGCAGCACCGACTTCCAACCTAAAAATATTCCTCTTCCATATCAAGGGCATAATTTATAAATGTGAAAGCGGTTATTATCCTTTAATCACTGGCTCTGTCCCAGTGACTCGTAGCGATCGCTGCGTAGTTAGTAGGCTTGCAATAAATGCCATCGGAGCTCTGTGTTTAGGCTCATCCATTTTCACCAATTAAAAACGATAGTAAATACTCCAACGAGTCTTTAAAGCCTCATCTTCTCGTGGCCAAGGCCCCGAGGGGCGAGCGGTGAGTACCCGCGGCCCGTTCCCTAAAGGAGCAGTGCTCCCGTGGCTGCCCGGGGAGCCAGCGCCGCGCTGCTGAGTGTGCAAGCGCTGCACGTCCCCTGCACGCGTCGGCAGCCTGCGGGGCACGGAGCAATCCCACCAGCTCCAGCTGCAGTCACTCGTTAACAGCACGGAGGAACAGACAAAACAGCTGAGAAAAGCCTCCCCAGGAGCCCAGCTCTGTGCGGCGGGGATGTCCCCTGCATATCGATGCAAAACTATGACCGCTGTGTTTTATTGCCAGCCTTAAAAAAGAGCATGTGTAGTAATGAAACTTGGCAGGAGATCCGGACGCTCCCATATAAATTCTGCGGCTGAATGGGAGTTGAGCAGCGATCCCGCAGCCTGCGAGAGCCCTGGGGACGGGCAGCCAGCACAGGGACGTCGTGGTGTGGGGAATGGCCTGACTCCAGCCGGGAGAAGGGCAGTAGCTGGGCAGGTGCGGGTTGCATTAATGACTGTCTCGCTAAATGCTTGTGCCAGCAGCTCTGGGCCGCAGGGAGGGCTGTCCCCAGCCTCGCAGCCTGTTCCCGGGACAAGGCAGCAGCCGGGATAAGGAGTCGGGATGGCCTGAGGGTGCTGCTCTGGAGGGCTGTGGGGTGGCCCATCGCTCGGAGGGCATGGCGATGTGGGAGGCTGCCTGCAGTGCGGGGAGCAGGGCTGTGTTTGCCCTGTACCACGGTGCCAGCACAGCCACAGCCCACGGGGCAGGGGTGTTCGCCAGATTCCTGGGAGAGCCTGCGGACAAGAAGTCCAAGCAGCCAACGCATGGCAGGAGCCTGTCATAAGGTGACGGCATGGGCCCCCCCCCAGCCTGGCACCGCCACCCCGGCACCGTAAGGGGCTCTCCATGGAGCCCGTAGCACAGCGGCACCAGGGCGAGAGGGGTCATTGGGGCAGTATGGTCTGCAGCTGCACCCAGGGGCTTGGCCAGACCAAGCAAACACAGCTGAGGCTGTGGGACCTGCCCCCACCCCACCCACGGGCTGAGGTGGAATCGAGCTTGTGCACCCCCTTGGGTGCCCCTCATCCCAGGTAACCCCGCTCCCCTGCGAGCTCTGCAAGCGCTGTCGCTACCGGGGACGCGGCTGAGCAGAAGGTGCCAGTTTAAATCACCCAGGCTTAGCGGAAACAGAAAAGCAAGAAATTGGCAGCAGATAAAGGGTTGCTATTTGAACCTATAAAATCAGGGAGAAAGCGAGAACAATGAGCAGCACTATCACCAGCTGGGATGAATGAGGAGCACGCTCTCCCCAGCGCCCCGGGGAGCGGAGACGAGCTTTTCAGAGACTCCTTAAATGCATCATATATCTTCACAGAGAATTTCAAGCCAGTTAACCTAGCAGCAAACCAGCAAAAATAATTGAAAAGGCTAACGAGCGTCCTCTAACCTCCAAGTAAATAGCAAATATTTAAAACTGCAGGCTCATTTTTTTTACCTTTCTTTCTTTTTTAATGGGGGGCTTTTTTTCTTGTGCAGCCTGGAGCTCAAAGGAGGTCGGTGATTTCCCTTTGCTTCCCAGTCTTAATTAGCCTCTATTTCCTGCCCCTTGTCAGCAATATGCAGACAGCTAATTACTTTTATTGCTGTCAGAGTCCTCAATGCCTGGGCAGCATTGCAAAGACAGCACCTTCCTCCTGTCCTTTGCTGTCCGTAGCTCTGTCCACAGCGACGTCCCCTCTCCTCGTCATGGGAACAGCTCCAACATGTCCCGCTCCAGCTGCAAGGCTCCCGTCCCTGTCCCGGCACCCTGCAGCCCCAGGGATTTCGGGCAAGGTTTGGTGTCACCCCAGTGTGTGCAAAGCCCAGGGCTGGTGCGAAGGGGCTGTTGAAGGCAGCAGGGAAATCGCCCAGCCCAGACCGAGCGAGCTGCAGGGGCCTCGGTGGTGGTAGCCCCGTGTGTCTGCATCCCCCCACCCTTCAGGTGTCCGGGGTTTGGGGTCGGAGGGGCTGGTACCGGGGGATGCAGGTCAGGGGCACGGCTGGAGCGGCTCGGCGGGGGGATGAGCAACCGCCGTGCTGGCCGGGAGAGGACAGGAGGGGATGGGATGGGATGGGAATGGGGATGGGAATGGGGATGGGGATGGGGACAGGCACCCGTGGTGCTGGCACAGGCAGGGAGGAGTACCCTGCCCCTGCCAGGGGCATCTCTTCTGCGCAGGCTGCTCAGCCTTGTGAGATTTAGTGCTTTAAAGTGAAATTTGGTGTCTGACAGCCCCTGGCCCTCGTGGCTCCCCCTCCCAAGCCAGCGCAGCCCTCATCACTGCTGGAGCAATTTTCTGTGCTAATCTGATGGCTGCGAGATGCGAGGATTAAGGCCCGGATCTGCCAGGCTGAGCCTTGCGCTGCAAAGACCTGACCTACAAGCGGTGGCACGTGAAGTGCTGCAGGTTAACAGCTAATTGCTTTGCCTCGTTGCTGGACGGCTCCGGGGATGGGCAGTGGTGGCACAGGGAACACGGTGCCTTCGCTCGTGGCTGCTTTGTTGCCACCGTGATGCCACTCGTCGGGAAGCGACCGGGGAGGCGGCTGAGCCCAGCCCTTCTGCCGGGGGTGGCCATGGATGAGCCATGAACTGCCCGGAGCCCCCCAGCACCCCGCGCTGGCCCACATCTACGTACACGTCAGGCTGGAAGGACCTTCCCAGCGCTGGAGGGGTGCAGGGCTTGCAAAGTCCTGCTTGGCAAGGCAGGGGCAGAAACGCTGCTGGTGGGTTTTGCAAGCAGAGAAGTCCCCGAGCCCCGCTGGGGCACGTCACAGCTACCGTGCACTGAGCGCCCGGTGTCTTGTGCTGGGGTCACTCTGCGGGACAAAGGAGCTGCCCCTCTCCCGCGTCCCTGACCGCCCCCTTGGTTCACCCGGCGCAATCTCGGGGCACTCCGGTGTCGCCCGGCTCCCCGCGGCGTGCGGAGGAGCCCACCCCCTGCACGGGCAGAGCAGGGCTGCTGCTGCAACCCAGCCCAGCCCAAAGACAATTTCATTAAACATTAAAAACAACAGCTGCTCGCAGTACTAGGGGATGGTTAAAGACAGCAGAAGCAATTTGCAATTAAAATGTGTTTATCTTAGGAAAGAAGTCCCAGAAACTTGTAATTAAGATGTTTATACAAAGGCCAAGATTTCATAGCCCGCATCTTTAAAAACTTCCCTTTTGAAGACAGCAGTAGCATGGGTTAAGTTGTCACTAGACAGAGACTAGCTGCGGCTCTCTGGGCGGTGCTGGGGACCTGGGACGGTGGTGGGACGGTGGGGCACCACGTCCTGGCGTGTTGGAGCAGCTCACGGAAAGCTGGAGCTCCTGGAGCAGCCCCACAAACTTCATAGCGTGAAAGCCCTCGCCCAGCCGTGCCCGGAGGGTGCAGGACGGCGCCAGGCGATGCAGCTCCTCGCAGGGTCAAGCCGCTGCCAGGCACAACGGGGGCGGCCAGGACGGCTCCTGGCCAAGGCAGCCTGGGCTTCTACGGATGCCGCACAAGGAAGAAATAACGTGGCACCGGCGTGATGCTGAGATGTGCCCCAGCTCGGCCCTGGTGTCCCTTGGACGTTTGCTTCCAGCTCTGGGGGTCTGGGGTCATCTCCAAATGCTCCTCCAGAGGTGAGAGGCCCCTGGAGCTGCCCCCAAGGGCAGCCGGCACGTCCCAGCAGCTTGGCCCCGGGCCGGTGGGCTCGGTGCTGGGGGTACCCACCCCATGGGTGTGCTGGGAGCTCTGGTGACGGTTTCTTGCATGAGCAGCAGTAAATCTGCAGTGGGAGACCTTCAGGGCGAGTCTGGGCAGGTACAGCGCTCGTCCTAACTCCTGGGGGGAGCAGGGCTTGGCTGCACTCTGGAGATGTGAACTTGGCCGGTTCAGAGTACTTCGAGCGCTGCTTTGATTTGTACCAGCTCTGCCCCTCTGCAAATTCACTGCAGCACTGCTCGTCCACGCTGGCAATTCGTCTTGCTGCTTCCACAGGATTTTTTTCTTTGTTGTTGTTTTTTTTTTTTTCTTTAATTCTGCTTTTGCTGCTGTTGAGGTTTGCCGCTGGCTTTCCCCAGTGCCCTGCAGGTGCTCAGGGCGGGGGGGGACACCGCAGGCTTGGCCAGCGCAGCCCTGGCCGCTCACCCCATGCCCCAGGAGCAGCAGGAGAAGGCTGAAAGGTGCAAAGCTGCAAAGCCCAGCACGCTGCAGCCACAGCCGAGGAGCTCAGCTCCGGGGGAGCTCTGCTTTGCTGGGACCCCTCATTCGTGCATGGCAGGGGAATGGAAACCAGCCCCCCAGGCAGCCACCGCCCGCCTCACCCTGCAGCAGTGCGGGGCTGGCGTCCCCCTGCCCGTGCATCCCGCTGCCCGCGGGGCTGGGACGGACACCACCAGCTCCCCCCTGCCCCACAGGCACCTCGGCACCAGCCCTTGGGCGTTCGCTTCCCCCGCGCAGCGGCGTGCCCCCCACCGTGGGAGTGGGAACGGAAGCTGAGCCTCCAAACCTGCAGACTTCTAGAAGATGCAAATATCTGCTGGGCTCTCCCTTCCCCTGCCCCACCACCAGCCCTCCTGGGGTGTTTTCACACGTTTCCAAGCGTATTTTTCATCCAGTTATGGCAGGTAGGAACTTACCTGGCAAAGCAGGTAATACGAAAATATCTCCTGATTCGGGAAGCTGTAAAATCACGGCCCCCTAAGCCCACCCATGCTTTGTGGGTTGCCCTGTGGCAGGAAGGTCTGGGGCAAGAATCTGAATTTTAAATCCTCTTCATACTTATTTCACAGTGATAACGAGAAAAATAAATAGAAGCAGAAGAAGGGAAGCAAGCTGGCTCAGGGCAGGCGGAGAAGCTATAAATCACTCTGAGAGTGCATCCCAGAGGCTTTCACCTCAGGGTTCAAGTGCTTTTTAACCTCTCAGATCATGGAAACCCTGCAGGAGCTCTTTGGCTTGCTATCGTGAGGTCTTTAAGTGTCTCACAGCCCTCAATGCAGGCTGCCTGGGGATACAGGATCACCTTTGGCGCTGGTTAAACATCCTAACAGGAGGGATGAAATGCGTTTTATAAAGTGTGATCTTTTTAGACAGCAAGGAAGGCAGACGTCCCAGTTCTCCTCCAAATGGGAGCAGACTTTGAGCAGCAGCTCAGCTCTGCAGCCTGTGCTGCTGGGCTTGGAAAGGTGCCTTTTGGGCAGTTTTTCTCAGCCTAGGAAGGAAAGAGGGAGCGAGTGCCCTCCGGTGAGGCTGCGGCCACTGTGCCCATCCCTTCGAGTGCAATGAGCACTGCTGCCCGTGACCCAGCCAGTCCCTTCAGCATCCTCTGCTGCGGCCGTGCCGTACCTGGGGAGAAACACTGCTTTCCTCCCCGTTCCTCAGCGGTGATTCGAGCAGCAGAGGATCTTCCCGAGATGCTGGAGCTGCCCCTCGCCCTGGGTTACCCGAGTCCCCCTGGATGCCAGGGCAGCCACGACATGCCACGACAGTGCCGTCGGCGATGTCCAGGTGCCGAAGCAGGCGCGCATCGGGGCAGCGAGCGGGCAGGGAGCCGTGCAGAGCAGGCAGGAGTCTGCCTTTGCCTGCAATGGGGAGGGGAGGATGCCTTTTTGCAAATCTCGTCATGTCCTTACCTTACTCGCTCTTTTGATTGATTTCCCAGACTGGGTGTATTTAGGCTGTTTATTCAGTGAAAAAGGTAAATTTGGGAAGACTTACTATTGTGCTGGCTGTGATGAGAAAACCCACTTGTCCAAGGTGGCAGAGCCTCCTCCGGCGCCCGCCCTGATGGGCGATAGCTGGGTTCTGCTGAGCGCTGCCGTGCACCCGCTCGCCGCCCCGGGTCCCCTCTGGCTGGAGTCACAGCGTGATCCGGGAGCGCCGGCACCCGACGGGCACGACAGCAGCTTCCCAGGACACACGGCGCAGAGGCGCTGGGCGTTTGGCTGAGATGCCCGGGTGCAGAGCAATGAAAAGCCGCCACGCTGGAAGCCCGTATCGATTGTGGTTACAACCTCTGCAACTAGAACAATTTGCCTTCACACTTTGAGGCAAAACTGGCAGAGGTCAAGAGGCTGCAAATAACCGTCCCAGCCCCGGGGGAGCGGTGGGGCTGCACAGAGGGGCCCAGGAGGAGCTTCCCAAGCAGGTGAGTCCAGCCCAGCTCAGCTGTGGGTGAAGGCTCAGCACCCCCAGCCCCTCCGCTGGCAGCACCCACCCAGTGCTGCTCCTTAAGCCATTCTGGCAGCAGATACTGGCTCCAAAACTTTTGGGGATAATAATGAACTGAACCTTTATGGCCTGCAATTAATGATTATTGCCTGAGATAGGTGCCTCTAACTGCTGTGCTGCAGCCCCCCCCCCACTTTTCATTGTTTTAATCTAGTTGTTCTGTTAGCACTTTTTCCCAGGGTATGTCCAGCACATTGCTGCTCCGTGGTCCCTGAACTCTCCCACAAAGGACAGTTTCCCAGGGAAACAGGACAAGGAGACCAAAGAAACACGAGAGTCCTCGTTCCTTCCACCACCAGAATTACAGATCAGCAGCTTATTCTGTTCTTTCACCCCCAAGAGCCAAATCACCCGCTCATTGCCATCAGACCTCAAGGCAGGGGGGTGAGCTGTGGACCGGCAGCGGGATGGACGGATGAATTACAGCCACGCACACCAGTGCGTGCGAGGTGGCTGCTCCCGGGGGGCCCCGTGCCGCCGCCTGCAGACACAGGGACACCTCAGTGCCCAGCCCAACGTCCCGCTTTGCAGGGCCAGGACTGCTCTGATGACGGAGGCACTGAGCACCGAGACAGCCAGAGCCTTTCTGCAAAATCAACATGACATGCACAGGACTTGCTGCAGCTGCTGTTCATCGCTTGTGTCCTATTCCTAGGTCTGACCATTATTTTAATGAGCTGCAGCATCTCATAAAACCCAGCACAGAGGAAATTATATTGAACAACTGTGAAAAGATATCATTTATTTCCATAATGTCTGTGTTCTGGATTGAAGGAAAAAACCCACAAGTCCAGCGATACGACTTTTCCTGCCGAGCCACAAAGTGGCAGGCTGCTCATTAGCTCAGATCATTGCGCTCAAAAAGTAATCATCTTTAAAAACGATTAAAAATATAAAGCCTAATGATAAGAAGTGGCAAAGGGTTTTGCACTTGCAGCATGCCGCCCACCAGCACCCTGTGGTTTGCACTGTGATCTCTGGTCTGTCCAACCTGCAGACCCCCTGTAGCTTTACAGAGTAATCGCTTTCAGCCCTGGATGCCTGGGATGTCACTGAGCCTCCAGACCTCGTCCAGGGCCCCAGCGTTTTCACCTGCTTTTCTCCTGCTCTCTCCAGAAAAGCAGCTCCGAGAAGGGACTGGAGAGCAGGACCCTCTCCTTGTAACGCAACCAACGAGCACACAATTGAAATAGAAGCTGAAGAAGCAGCGGCTGCCGCCTTTTTGCAGGGTCTTCAGAAAAAGTCAGAAGTTTTGGTCAAGAGCGTGGATGTGTGCCATGGTTACGGTTAGAGCCGGGTGTTGGACCCTCCCGGTGTTAATTACTGTGTGATCCCGTGATGGAGCCTCGCAAGCTGGACTGGGTTTGCAAGGGAAGGTCTTGGTTGTACAAGCTGCAGCCACAGCTGGATGGAGAGAAGAGGTCGGCCCAGGACCCAGCACGACTGTGAATCTGCTGCAGCAGCGCAGAGCACACTGCTCTGCTCCCTCTCTGGGCTCATTAGCAGAGCCCATTAAATCTTATGCTACACAAGTAATGCATGAAGCAAGAAGGGAAATGAGCATGAAATCTGGTTGCGAGGTTCGTCAGAGCTGATGGACCTGGGCAGCCAGAACAGCCGTACCTCGAAGGAGGCTCAGGCGTGAGCCGTCAGGCTCTTCCAAGGCATTGTTAAATAATCATCTATAGGAAATGATTATTCATGAGCACAATGAAGATTATCATTTAGAATCCTTAACAATTCAGCACAGCTCCCGTTTGATGTGGTGAGGCTCTAGCAGTGCATTTGCATTAGAGAAAGTATTACTACTTCTGATGGAGGAGAAGGATTACAGGAGAAATCTGCATAAATTTATTGGTAAATGTCATTTAGCATATGTCCAAATGTAATTTATCATGAGTTTGTAGTGCAGACTGTCTGACTCACACAGGGCTTTTTTTTTTTTTTTTTTCAATAGACAGATAAATAACCCTTGGGACAAAATTACCTCATTGAAAGGAAACTGATATTAAATCATTGTTGTTCCACGTGAACAGAGCCTGCTCCAGGCAGCCCCCTCCGGGCAGCTGCCCACAGCCCGAGGCAGGAGGGTCCAGGCTGAGTGACACGGAAACGCTCGTCCCGGAGGGGATGCTCGGGGGAGCCCATGCCCTTCTTCTGCCCGCCGAGCTTCGCTCCAGCTCCGCACGTGCGCTGGCAGCCTCCCCTGCACAACAGCCCTCTCCATCTGCCTCCAGCGCGGCTCCTCCCTCCTGGCACAGAAACACGCTGAGGATTTTATCGCAGCCGCTGAGGACACCCCTGCGCTCGCGGCTGGCCGGCTTTGCTCCCCGAAGCCCCCAGGAGCCCAGCCCCGGGGCCAGCCGCTGCCCAGGGGCACCGAGGCAGCAGCAGCAGCCGAGCCCATCTCCTTGGAAGGGTTTCCTTCCAAGCCCACAGCTCTCTGTTCCTACAGGCCCTTTCAAGACTTCTGTTTGGGTTAATTTCGCAGCTGCTGGGGCTCATTCTGTCCTCGAGTAGCTCTCCAAAGGGATGTGTGTATCCACAGAGGCTGTTCCAGCTGCCTCGGCTTTGATCTCTTTGGTTTTCCCTGTGTGATGTAAGGTTGTTTAACACGTTGGCTGTGGCAGGGCGAGGACTTTCTGGCAGCCCAGCACCTGCCACAGCGTCTGTGGCAAGATCCGAGCAGGTCCTGCTAAACCAGAACAGCAGCCCCACGGCTCGGCTGAAGCTGGGCATCCGTGTCCATCCCCCCAGCCCGCAGCGTGTCCATCCCCACAGCCACCAGTGGCGTTTTAATTGTGATACCAGCCGGGCAGAGGTGAAGGTCGCTACAGGGACTCCTCCAGATGTGACAGGCACTGTGACAAAGAGCTCGGCCTCCTGCCCCGTGCCCATCCTGCCGCCTCCCTGTCACTGTCTGGAACATCTCGGGGGGGCTGGGGACAGCGGCTCTGGGCAGGGATTAGGGAGTTGCACCTTGAGAACCAACCGGTCATCGGCTTCGACTGACCTTTCCATAAACACAAGATACACTCAAACACCCTGAGACGGGGAGGAGGGCCCGTGCACACCTTCAACAAAACTGGTCTGTAGTTGCATACGTGTGACCTTGCAAACATTCCTGTTTCTTGAGGAAGTCAAGCCTGAGAACTGACAATTTCAGCCTGCTTTGAATTCCAGCCCTGGGAAGGCTGAAGGCTTATGCCAAATCCCAGCACTCCCAGGCCAGGTAACGGCTTCCAGCTGCCAGATATCCATGTCTGCAGCGGTTTCTGCATCTCACTCCAGACACCCCACTTCCACACGTTGCTCCCAAGCAAGCAAACGCATGCTCCGTCATGACTGCCTGATATGACTTATCATCTTGTTAGCAATTAATATTAGCATGGTGGAAATTGCTAATATGTGATATACAATAATTAGAATTCAATTTAATTGCCCAGTAGCTTTTAAACTGCATACAAATGTGACTTCCACTCTCTGGATTACAGAGAACGGCACAGAAGAAGAAGGGCATCCCTGAGAAATGGGTGAGGCCAGCGCAGCCCGGCTGAGCTCCAGGGAGCTCGTTGCAGGGAGGATTCCCCACCCTCCAGGCTGATCAGCGGGGCTGGGGACTGGCAGAGCAGCCTCGCTGGGGTGCTGAGCCCACTGCCAGGAGAGGGTGCCAAGGGGCGCGCGGATGGGCTGGGCTCAGATCGGGCAGCATCCCATGCTCGGGTGTGCCTTATTGCCACAGAGGATGTAGCCTTTTCTCCTGCATCTGGGTCTCAGGTGAGATTGGAAAGAGATGTTTTTCCTGGAAACAGCAGAACGCTTCATGTACACCTGCAGGTACCAAAAAGAAAAAACCAGAGGGAACCAAAGAGCGTTTCCCAGGGGCCAGTGGGGAGCCGTGCTGGGTGCAAGGCAGGGGCTGCCTCGCAGGCTGTGCTCTGCAGTCGGTGCAGCGGAGGGGTGAGGACGTGCGTCCAGGAGAGAGGCGCTGGGTACAGGGGAGCGTGCCCTGCAGAGCCGGGGCTCTGTGAAAGGCTCTAAGGCACAGGGCAGGGACCAGCTGCATGCAATCCCAGCAGGATGCTGTGGCTAATATGATTCCTGGGTACCAACAGGGACATACCGAAGCAATATGCACAGAGAGGATGTTATCTCTGTGCAGCGCCCGTGTGACCAGTAACGTCCTGTGGCCAGTGCTGGTGTCTGCACTCCCAGCACAGTGCTAAGAAGCTGCCGAGTCCTGGCAGGGGCTACAAGAGCTGCCCAAGGACTGAAAATCTGCCACAGAGAGAGATTACAGAGGTGAGCCTCTGTATCTTGTCGAAGAAGGGGTTAAAAGATCACTTGATTGTGGTGTCCAAGTACCGGTGTGTGGAAATTTTTGATAATGGATGGCCTAACAAATTGTTTAACTGAGACAGATTTAAGCTGGAGATAAAACATTTTAACAAAGGGTGAAACTAATCTGGGAACAATTTATGGAAGGATGCGCAGAAGGTTTTAAAATGAAGGCTACAAATAATGCCTGACTTCGGCTTGCCCTTACTGAGGGCGGTGTAGGGATCGCAGGGGAGGCTCGAGGGGCCGCACGCTGCGGCCCTGCCGCTGGTGGTGCAGAGCCGTGCTGGGGCAGGGAGGAGACCCGTGCCTCTGCTGGCTCCACAAGGTGACACGAGTGCTGGTGTGACGAGCGACCCCGCAGCGTGTCCTGGAGTGCTCCCGCCAGGACCTCCGCTCGCACATACTTATTCCCTTTTTTGAAGTGTAAGCTCGGAAGGAAAAGTACCTGCGTAGAAAGAGCTGGATGAGGCTGTTATCTCTAAGGGATTAACGGCGGCTGGTGACTCAGAACTAAGATGACTCAAAGAAAGGCAGCATCCAAGGGATAAAGTCAACCACCACGGTCCCATCATCAGCCAATTCCACAAACTCAGCACCGTCTCCTGAGTGATTAGTGCAACCGCACAGGGAGTTTGCAGAGGAAAAGTGCTCCATTTTGGCTCTCCATCTCCTGAAACTTGGCATCTGTATGTTGTGATAGCTGCTGTGCACAGCCAGCCAGGCCTGGCCGGGGCTGGGAAAGGAGGGCTCGAGAGGATATAGAGAAGGGGCCTTTGATCCCTCTAATTAACTCTGATTTTAAAATGTATTATGAAGCTAAGAATTAGGAGGAGAGCTGGGCTTGCTTTGATGTGTGTGGGTGGATGTGGCCAAGAGGCTGCACAGAGGGCAGAGATTAGGGGAGGGGGGAAAGATTTGGGGCAAGGACCTGGGAGCAGAAGGGGCTGATGAGCACCGATGGGGACAGACCTGTTGGTGCTCCCACTGGAGAGCCCGGGAGGAGCGTGGTGGTGCTGGGGACCAGCGCAGAAGCTGCCGAGATCCCGGTCGGTTGTGGCCCAGCATCGTTTGCTATCTGTGCAGAGGGCTCTGAGGCCGCAGCAAAGCCGCGGTCGCCCCATGCCAACAGGACTTTCACGTTCTCTGTGCTCGCTTGAACGAGGACACTGAGAAAGGCCACGTGTGTGGGGCTGTGGCGTGCATAAACCGTTACCGATTTTACTGCTAGATGTGACTGTGTGTGTTAACAGGGGGATGTTTCCTGCCCTTCCTAACAGAAAAACCCACCCGTCCCAGGCGCCAGCACTTTTCTCAGCAGTCCTTGCTCAGCAGCCGCTCGCAGGGACGGCCGGTGGCTGCAGAGCCGCTGCCCTCGGGCCCTGCGCTTCGTGGGGTCGGCGTTTCCGAAGGACACGGGTCTCCCACGAGCACAAACGCTGTGGGTCACCCGGGAGCAAACCCCCACGCGGGGTCTGGGGGCTTCTGCAGCTGGAAGCGGCGCTTGGCTGGGTGCTGAGGCCGGAGCCCCCGAACCGCTGCGGTGGGGCCCGGCC